>JAFFZH010015943.1:0-105012 GCA_018420115.1 Euura saliciscinereae
GTAATTACCAGGATCATAAAAAGGACGAACCGGAAATTGAAGGAAAAGTAAGGAAATTTCATCACACTTTAATCACGAGATTGGCGGTTCCTGAGTCTTGAAATTTGAAGGCAGACTGTGAAAGGTTGATCGAAAATTGTAATCCCAGGTAATTTATGGTTCCACTCTCAGTTCAAACAAGAACGAAGCCCAGCATAAGGTCCGCGGTATGTCAATTTCCACGCTATTCAGGCTTGATGAAACACATGGCTTGATTTCGTCAAGTGATATAAAATTAGATAGTAGCCTAATGGAATTGAATTAACTGGTAATTCGACCCCAACTTCCGCCTGCGTGTTTGGCGAAATCATTACACGAGTGAAACCACCCATTTTTGTGTTTGTTGCGCGTTAATTGAATATATTTCCGTCAAGTGCTTGGCAAAAACAAAAAGTTTACCGCACGACGATTCACTTACATTCTTTCAAGCTACACTCACCGCAGAGTTTCTTGTTCCGAGAGCAATTATTTGTAATGCGATTACTCGCTTGCTACGAAGAGGATCAAATTCAAGCGTCAGACGGACCAAAGAACAGAGATCTGGGTGATAATCACCAAGCGCTGAGAGGAAAGTCTGCTCCAATCGGGGAAATCACAATTTCCTGAATGGTGATGATCTTGTTAAGATTAGCCTCAGCACTTTTCTTTTCTTCTTGATTCAATCAAACCAAACACGAACTTGATTTTGTCCCACTGGGATTCACTCAATATCTCTACCAGCAAAGGCAAGTAAAAGAGTTATGAAAGATTGCTCCTCGACTTTTTTTGAAGCCGATGAAACAAGACTATACAGTCTGGCTCAAACGTCTTCAAGATCCTCGGAAAATTGGAGATGAAATTTTCTTTTCATCACAGCGATAGACAAGTACAATAAGGTTTATATATACCAATCTTCGTAGAGGTACAGGTTTCATATTAGGTCAGATCAGTCGAGGTAAGTAGGGTATTGATCAATAGTTGCTCGTTATAAAACAGAAGCAAGCCAGAATAAGATGAGCATTTCTAAGAATGTGTCTTGTCAATCAGACGAAAAGAGAAGAAAAGAAACGAGTAAAACCGCGAATCCGGTTGAAGGAATATTGACACAATACCTAATCTGTTTCTTCACATATTTGAATTTATCGAAAACTAATCTGTTTCTTTCAAACTTCACAAACCAGTATACAAGTAAGATTAAAAGGAGGGAAGCAGGCGAGGGTCCAGGAAGGAAGGATGAACAGATGAATGATCCTCTTACAACTCGCTCCAAAGTCGGCGACAACTTCGTTCATTTCTTCACCACAATACGAGACCCTTCTCAAAGTAAGGACGTTGCATTTTCCATTCAAGAACCAACAACAACGGGATTCTAAAAACACACAGAAGCATTGTTCATTTTCAGCTGAGTGTATCAAAGCAAAGATCACGATGACCGAATTAACGGCAAGATCTGAGATCGTTCGTTGATGTTGTGACCAAAGCTGTACCGCAAACCATCCGAGGAGAAGTAAGCGCTCATTTCATTCCACGGGGGATGATTCGAGATATTATCATTTACGGGCAGTTTTACAACTGTCTGCGACTAAATCTTACGAGATTCTCTACAGGATAATCTAAGATTCATACAACAGTTCTTGCTGAACAGATATGTGTAGTTGACAGTTGACGACACTACCAGTGTGAAAATTTCCAAACATGGAACTGTTATATGATGACGAATAGTGAGAAAAGAGAAAAAATAATTCCCCAGAGTTTGATATTGGTCAATTTTTTGTAAATTTTTTCAGGAACGATTGCAATGTACTAATTGTGATACGATTTTTATCACATCCAACGAACTTCGTGTAACGTTAAATTTTCTTTCGATCAATTCGAAGCGTTGTGTCTGATGAACCAATAATGATTGTCCATTTCAAATTGCAAAAATTTCTTGCTCGGAGCCATATACGTCAGTATGGACACGTAACGGTTTATATGCGGACCTCTGAAACCGAGCAGGAGCTAATAAAGGAGCAGCATGCATGCAGCAACGTGGCAGCCTTCCGTTATCTTCCGCCACTGTCTTGTCACATAAGATATCTCACCGCCACTCCGGAACATCTCACTCCTTTGTCTTGCGATGTTATCATGCACGCGATTTTTCATAAAAAGAATTACCGCACGTCGAGTCAAGTGTTCTTCAGAACATATTGCATCTTGGGTATATTGGAAGCACTTCCGCTGCGGAAAGGAATACCGTAAAATACGCAGAATTATCGTCATCTTTATATACCTACATAAAAATAATGAAAATTAGTGTAAAATCAATCTGAAAGAAAAATTCGAGTCTATGAACATTATGCGACAGAGTTTTCAAATTCTGGTGTAATAACTGGGAGGAAATATCGTAATCAATGAAAGCGTGACGTGACTGCGAGGGTTTTGATCCAACGACTTGCGGTTCCGACCGTAATCTCGTTGGCAAATTGAATTCTGTAACCGTTCATTTTCAGCACGCCTCGCCGCGACAGAGCATTAAGCATTGAGCTGATCATTCTGGAAGATTTTCTATGATTTCACTAGACTTTGAATCCTGGAAAATTTTCTACCAGATTAAATGTAGCATTGATCGGATCGATTCAAAATACCCGTACAATCCGACCGAATAATACGTTCATCTCATTTCCAATTCATCCGATATATATACGTTCTTCAATCTTATTGAGCAACGTATTTTCAATCGGTTGTTAACTCCGACACAAAAATTAGGTTTTATCGAGAAACATAAAATCGATATTCACCAGCAGCAATGAACCAGAGTCTCCAATCATCGCGACGGATGCTAGTCAGGCGCTAATCGACTTCAAAGTGACAAGTGACCGGATTGCCATGTAAAATTATGGAAATACCTTGAAATTGTTGCTACAGTGTTATTCTGCGGATAGCATACACGGCAGTTTTGTTTGTGATGGGCACTCGGCTGAAAATAATCGATTAATCGATTCCGACAAAATAATCGATCACGACTCGATTCAATCGACAAAAAATAATCGATTAATCGATAATCGTGCATTTTTTAGAGGGCGTATTTGAAACCAAAGTTCCGAAAATTTCAGATTTGAGACTTGGTATTTTGGGGGTAGAAAATATTTCTAATAATTCATAGTTCAGTACGAAATGATGATTAACTTTCAATATTATAACAAGTTCCGGGAAAAGCATTTTTACTGTCCACCCAAAATATATTATAGGATAAAACAGCAATAAAACGATTGTGATGAAAAATAATCAAGTCGGTCGATTAATCGAGTTCCAAAAATAATCGATTATTTTCGATTAATCGGGCAAAAATAATCGATGTAATCGAAAATCGATTATTTTTGCCCATCCTTAATCAGTCGCGAGAATTATCAGGGAAAGGCGTTACAATATTTTCAATATTTAATACTGTTTTGGTCGAGTTTATGTTTACTTGATCTCTAACTGTGCTTTCGATCGCCATACGTTACAGATTGTGTTTCCAGAATCGAATATACTTCATTTATATTAGTTTTGAATAATTAGATTACTGTATACAAAAAAAAATACTGGGGATGGCATAATATACTAGCGCCAGCATGTAGGCAACCGGATACGCAGTGGAGATCAGCCGGCAGTCTAGTTTCAGGCGCGAAAACGTTCGAATGATTTAAAATTTCGAACTGGTTGATTTTCAAAAACCAATCATTTCTGAGCTAATTCAAATTATACTAGGATACTGTAATATAATCAATGATTTATTCTATCGGAGATGACTGATTTAAAGAAATCGTTGAAGAAATATTATTTTTAAATATATATTTTTCACAGCGTTATTAGCGACGATACAGAATTTTACAATAAGGCGAAACAAAAAAAATATTATAGAAATGATTGAATTTGATGTTAATACATTAATTATATTAGATAATAATATTAGGGTTTCTTCTATTATATTAATTAAATATTTATTTTTATTTTTATTTTTTTTTTATATATATATATAAAAATTGGAAATGTCTTTTTTTTGGTCTTATCCAAAACCGCACAGGCAGGCACGTTTTTTTTCTTACTGTTTTAGATAAAACCGTCTTTTTTTATCTAATCCGTAAATCTAGCAAATTCTCAATTGCCAATTAATACGTTATGATGTCGTTTCATCGCAGCGTCACAACGCAGTTACGAACAAATTGTGCCACGTAAAAAGTAAAGCTAACTTTGATTTTCACATGATTTTTTTCTCTTTTCTTTCACTTATCCGTTTTCATTTTTTCAGCATCGTAACGAATGCTACATTATATTATTTGAGTTAAAGAGAACCAACCAATATTTACAGAATAAATTCTCTTTACCGTTCAACAATTTATCATCTCAATTTATTTCTTTCGATTATATTCCAGTTTTGATTGAATTGACAGAAAAAAAAATTGGGAAAAAGAAAAAGAATAAACAAAAAAGAAAACTACAATGGCATTAAATAATAATATTTTGTAAATATATTAATATAAAATTAGGAGAATTATTTGATATTACATATATATATATAATATAACATTTATAAAAAAAAAGAATATCTAGGATACCTAGATTAAGTTTTGTTAATCTTAACTCTTCGACGAAGTACTACGTGAGTGCGCCAGACTTAATTATTTGTTAAAATTAATACGCAACAAAATGTAAATATTGTACCGTACAATCCGATGAGCTCCCGTTAAATTTGATGTTTATTTATGTTTTATTTATGATACCCCGAACCGAAACTCAATGTACTGGATACGGTACGAATGATTACACTTCGTTTTTCTAGCTAGCTAACTAATTTTAGTCGAACTTTTAAAAAATACGCTACTGAGTTAACAATACATTCCAAACTGCAGTGTCCGCGATCTTCTTTCGACCTACGTAATACCATAATGTTCACTTTGAAATAATGTAAATTCGTGTATAAAAAATTGACAACAAAACAAAATGTAAAGGAATTACTTTCGAACACATCACATGTATCATCAATATCATTATTATTATTGTTGTGGTGTATTTCTTTTTTCTTTCATTTACTTTTTTTCTAAAATAAATAAGAACATTCACTTTAAGCTCGAGGTGTTGTTGACAAACCGAACAAACCGATTATTCTTCTATCAGAATAATAATGAATTATCATTTTTTTTTCTCTTTTTCTTTTCTTTTTTCATAACAAGGATTCTGCGAAGCTGAATTCACGCAATCATCGAATTCCGTTTAACAAGGTATTGAAAATTCCTTGAATATATTTCAGAATTATCTAACTTTTTTCATTATCAGCCGAAAATGGAATTCCTTGTATTTAACAGTACGATATTTGCAGTTTTTTTTTTCTTTTTCGTCTTTATCTCTTCATTTTGTAAGGTAGAACCTCTCGCAATAATATATTTTCAATATTATATATTGTTTTTTTAAACTGTGCTTGTAATTTTTATAGATTTCAGATTTTCTACCGAAATCGAATATAATTTATTTACTTTTTAATAATCAGATTATCGTATTTCTATTGTTCATTGTTTCTCTTTTTTTCTTTGTATCTTTTATTTTTGTATTTTTTTCGGATCTTTTAAAGTCTGAACGGAGCTCTTTGCTCGATCGGTGTTGGAGCTTTGCCCTTCTTTGTTCCTGGGGTCGACGACACAGATGTGTCCGATGCCCCGGATGGTTTTCGAGTAAGTTTCGTTGTTGGCGGTAACGGTGGACTCGAGCCACTAGATGGTGTCCGTGTCCTAAATCAATGACGATTGTTTCAATAATAATGAAGAATCAAATCTGATTGTGAGATAGCAAATAACACAATTATCAAAGTAGCGAAGAGTGTTTGGAATTTAATTTCACGTTGATAATTCACAGTTCAAACTGCATAAACTTCACTCTTTGCTACTTTCTCAACAAACAAATATACATAAAAAAACGATGTAAAAACACAAATTTTTGAGTAAAAATAAAGCTGGTAATTGTATATTCTTGGTAGATCATCGAAGCTCGTGATAAGTCTCCCAAAAGAAGTGAATAGATCGAAGTAATTGATAGTATTTGAATAGTTTAGCAGATAATAATTGTTATGGGGATTAGATTATCCGGAGTATATAAGCCTTGGTAACTGATAATCAATACTTCTATCCTTTACCTAGTAGTTTGCTTGACGGTCGAGGGGATGTTAGTTGCTGAACTCGTACGGATCGAGCTGCTCCTGAGCATTGCGGAAAGAAATTGTTAGAGTTCATTAAAAGAAGGTAAGCAGTGGAGAAGCAGTACAAACTTACGACGCATTCTAATTATCTAATCTACAGATGATTTTCTTATACTAAGAACGTGCGAGATGATTAACGATAAGATTTCAACTGATCTGCTCAACACAAAAACAGACAAAAAAATCCACTGAACAAATCCACATATAATGACACAGAAATAAAATAGACATCATCGCAGGACAATACAGTTCACAACAACTCAAGCTTGCCTGGTATAGGAAAGCATATTTTGAAAATATGAGCATGACAATACTGAATCTAGCTTTGTTACAGCCTTTCAATTGAATTGTAGTAGAAATCTTCGAGGACATTTTTCAATTTTCCAAGAACAATTGAGAAAACTTGATCAGTTTTGGCTGAAATAAGATTGATTTCTGACCACAGTTGATTGAAATTCATCAATAAAGTTAAAAAGCTGTAAAACGGGGACTAAAACGCACTCGTAACAAGTAAACAATCGTTTGATAACGACACCAAAGAAAATAATAGTTTGATAGACAAAGACATGCGATCAGGCATACCCAGTGGAATCAGTAGAAATAGTGGATTGGTTGCTTTGTGTTGAATGAGTTGAAAAATTGCTGATCGTAGACTGGGGGGACTTTATTTCCGGTCCAACGTAAACCGGAATCCTAGAGCGGCTGAACCATCACCAAAAATAAGAATCAGTTATCTGATTAGATCACGATAGTAGTGTACGTTGTATTTCCAAACGTATTCATTTTCATATTATAAGCCGTGTAGATTCATATACACCCTGTATATGATTAAAATTAGAAAGAAAATCATCCTTAAGCAGTTTAACGAACGAATAGTGGATACGAATGAATGAAGCCATGGATACCACCACCAACACTGTATGCATATGGGCCAATCGGTTCCTACGATAAAGCCAACCGAAGACATTGACGATGAGACGTTGAAAATTACCCTCAACTTGATGTTGAAGTATACCATTTTTTTTTTTATTTTTGCAACACAATACACAATACCCGAACCCGTGTATAATACAAGATGAGAAGATTCATCCGTGAGAAGCAGTGTAATAATTTATTGTTCATTTTCTTTACCTAATCGGTGTTCCGACACCAGAGAGGGTTGGTATACTCGACGCTCGGTGAATCGAGCCAAACCTAAAATTTTTTATTACGCTGCGTGTTAAGGCATGTTAATTTATTATTCATTAACCATTCGTTAATGTATAGCTGATTGCGAATTTTTCCTAAGGTGTATTGAGAAAAGGTAGAGTATTTTTTCCACGGTTTTTCTTGCTTCCGTCAATCAGGATAGAATCCGGTGAGCAAAATTTTCTCGACTTGCTTTTATACTAAAAACTTTTTCACAAAATTTGCTTGCGAGGAGTGGTGCAGTATAATGATTCATTATTGAAAAAACAAATTATAGTATATCGGCTGCAGGATTTTTTTATCCAGAGATTAATTTATGCTAATAAAATAAGTCAATATTGAATTATTGAAAAATTCTATAACCAAAGTGTGTCCAATTTGAAGAAACGTTGTCTCACTGATCAGAGTTCAGAAATAAAATTGGAGCACCCAGCTGTTGCATTAAACACATTATTAATTATTAATTATTCCTATTAATGCGAGCGTGAAAAGAATTAAAAAAAGTTGGTTTCTAAATATAATCGTTAATCGAAAAAACTGTTATGCACGTTTCTGAATATAGGACCAAGTATCAGAACTCATATGCTTATGCATCAAACGGAGTTATCGTGTTAAGTAATTAATGCAATTATAACACAATGTCGGTTAGTTTTCTCAAACCCTATCAAGTTTTCAGATCTGAATCTTTCCAAACGAGTGGAATTAAGCATCTTCTACACACCTGGATGTGACGCCGCCAGCTGGACTGACGAGACCTGTAGGCGTTCTTGGACGAGAACTAGACCCGTTAACTGGCGCGCCAAGGCGTCTACCAGAAATACTGTTGTGGCGACTGGACGTTGGCGTGTTACCTGTGGTACCCACAGTTCTACGAGGAATGCGACTTGGAGTTCCCTCGTCTAGAAGAATCGAAAACAAACGTTTGTCAAAATATTCTATACCCTATTCACCCTCGCCTCTCTCGACTCCCACTCACCGGTACTATCCAGTGATTGAGTCGATCCGTAGCGACTAGGAGGCTTGCTACCTTGTCTGGAAACGGGTCTGCTGCTCGGTCTGGAAGCTGGCCTGG
Organism: Euura saliciscinereae; assembly: GCA_018420115.1. Taxonomy (NCBI): domain Eukaryota; kingdom Metazoa; phylum Arthropoda; class Insecta; order Hymenoptera; family Tenthredinidae; genus Euura; species Euura saliciscinereae. The sequence goes on from JAFFZH010015943.1 coordinate 8,490, forward strand.
AAGCCGGCCTACTCGAGGGTCGGCTGCCTCCTGAAACGAGAATTTTCAGCGTTAGAGGATCTTCTTTCACGAACCATTCACCAGGAGCCTTTTGAAGCTTTCCGACAATCGACTTACCTGGAGTCAAAGTACTTCTGTACGGTGTGCTTGTTTTCCTCGCTGGTGGTCTGAAGGAGCTCTCGTTGTCGCTAAGACTGTCAGGTGTTCCAGCACTCAATGACGATTTTGACGCACGTGTCTGACCCATCGGCACACTTCGAGCACTGCGTTCCCTTACCTAGACGTGAGATAAAGCGGTGTTTAAACATGTATACCTATTGCGGTAGTGAAAAACTATTAGTTGAGCGTATTACAGCAAAAAATAAATCAAGGACTTAGAAAATTGTCGTTCAAATAATACTCAACATTTCTCTGTCTGTCTTGTAGCAGTCACCGTACAGTTGCTAATCGCAATAGGAAATTGGTTTACACGATGAAAATGTAGCAAATCAGTCTCAGTCATAAGTTATTGATAAAAACGTTGGAATTGTGAGTCTCTTTTTAATCAGGTGCTATTTTTCTTTAAATTGGATTAATTATCAGAATGCATGTTCGTTGCAATACAATTTCGATGATGAAAAAATGTAGTAATTAAGATTATGTGTACGTACCCACTGCTCGTACTACTTGACGATTGAAAATTCTCAATTTCATTTATGGTATAAAAGGTAATTGTGATGTCAAGTAATATTTGTCGTAGTCGTAGTAACTACTTCGGATAACTATTGGGATACTCGAGATATTTACAAAATGATAATTGGAAACGGTAGATATCGACGTATTACTGGGAATGTCAACATCACAATATTTGATAATAAAGAAATTAATGTACAACTCTTTACCATAATTAAAACTGACGATTCTACTAAAATACATGCTAACTTACCATAAGGAGCTGGGAGAGATACAGTAGTTTATGGTGATTTGAGATGTCTCCAATCAACGCCACTATGCACGCATTAATACAGGAGATTGTTACACATATTCATAAGACTAGAATATTTTCTACTCGATAATCCAGTTGCGCTTTTTGACCATGGATAAGTTCCATCACTGTGGCGAACACTCTTAATTGATTTCAATTCCTTCAAGTCTTGTATGAGAGATGTAAATGAATATTTTAGACAACGTTAATTTTAGCCACTGACAAACTTGTCCATTGCAAACATGACAACGATTTTCTTTAATGAGAATAATAAAAAAATCTACATCAGTTCCAAACCCACGTATCACTAAGGGGACAGAGTCAATGTCAAACAAATCCTATCCATGCTAGAAGTCGAACAAGAATAAGACGTCCCTTCCTCGGGGCTGGGGAATACGAAAGAGGAAAATAATTCGAGGCATTGAAACGAAGAGTACTAAATCAGGCAAATCATTTTAAGTGAATCAACTGAAAATGATAATCTCAATCAATGGGATGATGATACGACATACATTCTCTTCTACACATTCAAACGGAACTCAACATCATTATACCTGGTCATAAAGTAATGTCGATAACTGGTAATACTCCACCAAAGTGTCTTTTTTTTTTACCAAAACACAAACCCAAACTTTGGCCGCTACCTCAAGGTTCACACTCGATGACAGAAATATTGTAGAATGTTTGCGAAATTTGAGATATCATCATGAGATATCACTATGATTGATACTGGTCACAAAAATTCTACAAAATATTCCTATTCTTGGGGGGAGGGTAGATCGAGAAAAATTCTCCACGCCAATTAGTTGGTGCATATATCGCAGGCTCACAAAAACAGATAGCAGCACAAATCATAAAACAATCGTTTGATATCACAAGGATGATAGAATGGAAGAGAGAATTTCATTATTTACCCAGTGGTAAGAGGGTGCGTGCATGTGGAGAGGGTATGAGCACGGAAGATCCTCCTTTTGCCTCAAACTCTCAAATATCGGCATCAGCTGGTTCATGAACTCCTCCGCTGTACCATAAACCAAAAGTTTTACAACGATGTCTAGTTTCTATAATGTCTCTTTGACAATATATCGTAAAACTTTTCAATTTTCCTAATCGGGGGAACAGACAGTAACTTCATCGTCTGAAATTTCAACTCACATAACGTAGGCAATGTGTGACGCACTTATATCTGAATCGCAGAAGTATTAGCATCGATTACATTATAATTCGGATGATTCAAGAATGTTTCTTGACATAAATTACCAAGTTTTTATCTAGGCGCATCTCTTGCATCTGAATATATTTCCAGATTTTAAGAAATGGGCCTCGACTGAACAATTATAAAAATGAATTGAGTAAAACTTTGCCTGATCATTCATACAATTCACGAAAGTGCATCTGTGCCAGTTTTTCCTTTAGAACATTAAATTTGTGAGGAGAAGTGGATAAAAAAAAAACCTATTCAAACATCACGCTGAAATCACATCTCCTGAGGTTTTAACGAAAATCTGCAGTGTGAGCGTTGTCCTGAAATCGATATTCCAACGAGATTCGTTCCTTACCAGTGTACCCAAAAACAATAATACCCCTTGGGTCTGTCATAAAAACGTGACATACCCAAGTTGTGACACAAATCATAACAAGCGACTACGATCAACTAAATACCATTACACTTAATCCGTGCTCATGCAAAGTCATCTCGTAAACTCTTCAGTAAATAAATTAGGTACTTACCAACAATGAAATGCTGGGTTCTCTCATGGCCATGTACCTCGTTTATAGAGGACGTAAAAATCGTGGAAATGCGATGAATATGCGATATCGTGAATGTACGTAACGAAAAAAGAAGAAAAAGAATAATAAAATCGTTCATGTGCGACAAATCACATAAAAAAAACTTGTCAAGTAGATTCAAGCTAATCAATATGCAAATTTTGCAACAATTGTGCAAATTTTGCAACACTTAGCGATTATCTTCGACTGCCGGTTGTTCGTTGCGTAATGAATGAAAGGCCATGAATGAGCAGATATGATTCCTGATGATTGACTCTGGCGAAATGATATTCTTTCGGGTCTGTCAATATTACCTTAGTAATGGGCCCAGCAGAGGATATTGGCGTACGTTGCAGGGTAGAGTTTGGACTCGGTTTGGACCTGAACGCCGTCATAGTCTGGCTGACGCCGTCCGCCAATATGAACTGTTCCCGTAGCTCAATGTTCGTCCTTCCCTTGGCTAGAGTGTGTTGCGTGCACGCAGTTAGTAGGAAGGCGTTACAGGATGCCAAGGATTTGTAGGAGGTGCCGATTTTTTTTTGTACAGAGAAAGACGGAAATAATTTCAATGATACATGATAATTTGGATAGAGAGAGAGATTTCATCGAAAAAAAAATGAAGAAAATAGATATTTTTACAAATTCACAATACCGAATAATCATGCAAATGGATAATTTTTTTTTTTTTTTTGTCAAATCAAGTAGGTAAAAGAGAATAAAATAAAGAGTTCGATATTAGAGTAAATAGTAATAGTGTAGTGTATGTGTAGTGGATTGATAAAAGGAAAAAAAGAAAACAAGTTTAGAATAAAATAAAGAAAAACTTAATGTAATATAAATAATTAAGGTCTTCGAGAGATGTGCATCAGTGTGTATTACAAGATTTGAGATACTATGTTATCAGCTTTGAGAAAGTCTAATGAAATTCTAATGAAATCTCATACTTTTCTATTGTAATACAGACTGATATTTTGGGGTCACTACGTTACGGCTATCAATTCGAAACATGATGTTCCATCGTATTGAAATCAATATTCGTCGTTGTAGATTTTTGTTAAATTAAATTCAAGTTTCGAGTTGATAGCAAAAACACTAAATCATAACTGAAAAATGTCTGTTATAGAATCCATATTCAACTCCAACACCATGCTACATAGATTGGTTGGAAAACAAAGAAAAAAAAAACATTCTCAATGACGAGACATAAAAGGAAACACGAATTTGGAATTCACAAACCATACCATACGATGAATCGAAACCAGGACGACTGAATTGAGATCTAGATGAAATACTTGTAATAATAATTGAACAGCTAGGATTACCAAATTCCCTCATCACTTTCAATATAAACTAGAGCTTCTTAATAATAACCGAAAAACGTTACTACAAGTTACTTAATTATAATTTTAATCTAAGTTTTTTTTTACCAGCCAATATCACACGACTACGTTCTTGAACTTGATAAGTATCGTATAACGGAATATTTTGTACTGAGAATTTACTTCAGCTACGAAATGTTAGAAAAGGTATCGTACAATTTCTATAAGTAGTATTGATCGGATAATTAATACTGTTTTCGATCAGAAGTCAATAAAAAATTCATGTTCTATAAAACCGCTAAGAATAATGACTAAACTAAGATAGAGATTGTCTAAAATTAACGGGAATTAATCCATAAAAATTACAAACCAAAGATATAATTAACGATTAAAGAAACAACCACCCAGTACACAAAATTTATTTCACATGCAACATGGATTTTCGCCAGTTTCACAGCTGATATGTAAATGAATGCGAATGATGAAATCGAATTGATGTTTCACATTTTTTGTATTTACATGACTGATAGTATTTTTCAGCAATTCATCATTTATTCAGTTTAGATGTTTTTTTCCATTCAGTTTAATTAATTCCAGACAAATCAGGGCATATAATCCTGTGATAAATAATAATTGAGCTTGTAGAGTGGCAACGTGCCTACTTTTTGTATCTATAGCTGTGTGAAAAATTTCGTATTTCAACAAGTGCATAGGTACAAAGTTAACGTTGGTCCGTCTGATCAAGCTTTGCATATCAGTTGTGAATAAAATAACGACATGCACAACAGCCTCACCGAGTGGGCACCAGCCTTCGTGCTGTTCCGGTTTGTTAGGATCCGGTATTGGCATTAAAAAAACTGAACCAATTAATGTGATAAAATAATTATAAGATTATTCCGATTAAAAAAAAATTCGATTTCATGCATGGCAGTCGATTCGACAGGTACAAAGCAGTCGTGATTATACGGATATTGAATCAATTATCAATTATTCAGTGAATAATTATGTTTGGAAAGGTGCATGACGGGGTTTGGGAGGGTGGAGTGAGAAAAAGCAATAAAGTTCATGTTAGTATTGGGTTCTATCAACGATATCACAACTAACTACAATTATTTTATAATGCTGTTAATGCTGTTCCAAAAGAAGATTGCGTTCAAAATTCAAAGTATAAATTCCCATATTTAAAAAAAAAATGAAGAAACTCTGATGAATATGTTCAAATTACTCTCTCGGCAATTACTTTATTAGCCAAGCGAGTTTTGACCATTTTTCAGAATCAAATGAATGAGAAAAATAAAAAGAATAAAATTGTAGAAAAATGATAAAACTATTTGAATCTTCTTTTGTAATAAATACGATTTTCTATCAACCATGGTCATCCCGATTAGATAGAGAATAATTAGAACCAAAACTTCAGCAACAAGCTAAGCAGAAGCAAATATAACATACACACACTTGGATTTTTTCTTTGTTTATTTACCCATAATATTTGTATTATGTTGTTGATTATTTTTGTGATTAATGATAATTATTGTTGTTACCTCAGGAGTTGAGATCATACACACAAACACACTATAATGTTATAATATTATTGTGAGAGCCCAGGCACAAAAACATTTCATATATTATACTAAAAACGCAGAAGAACATGTAATTATTACGAATACTTGATTACTTGTAACATGTAATAATACATTTGTTATTAAAGTATTAACGAGTTAGCAAAATGTTTTTGTTTTCATTCGAGCAGAGCAAATTAATGCTGATGAACCATGAAAGATGTTAAATATAAAAGAAAAATATTTAATATGTATATAATATAAAATATAATCCATTAAAAAATAAAACACAGAATTTAATGTGTTTTAAAACTAGCAAGTAAAAACCAAACGTTTAAAGCTGCCTCTTATTTCGGGAGTGGGAATAGTCAATCACTATTCTTCAATTTGTCGATAAATTAATCGCTTCTAAATAATATCATGGTTTGTATTTTCATATTTTCTCTATCGTTGTGTCAAATGAAACTGGTTTCTATGTAATCTTAAATCTAGATCATATATTTTATACGTTTTGTTAGGATTTCGTGGGCAAAATAAATAACCGAATTCTGCCATGTCGAAGCTAAATTGATGTGAGAATAGAAAAATAGTTTTCGAGTTTCGTTTTCCAAACAATTCACAGAATTAAATATACTTTTCGCCTCGATACAGCAGAAATTTGATTTCAATGAATATTATTTAAGCAATAATTTCGTTAAAAATAAACGTATAGTTGTCTGTAACGAAAATATTGCTCATTAAAATTGGAAATATGATGCCCAACCATCAAAGATCCAATTTTATTTAACATAAAGAAATTGTATCAATACGAAATATAAAAGTATAAGTTATATGAATATGTAAAGAAAACTCACCGCGACAAGGATCGTTCTTCACGAGGAACTCGTCCAGAGCCACCCAACCACCTCCGACACGTACCATGACGGTAGAACGGAGGATACGAACAAGCCGCAGTTTCTGACTGTCACCAAACTGCGGAAATAAATACAAGACATTAGTGTGAATACTCAAAGTTCAACAATGAGACCCAAAATATTCATCATCGATATTTGCATACCCTGTATTTCCCTTCGCCGACTTGGAACACCCTGAACTTCTGTCTACAGGTACAGAGCATAACGAGTCGTTTGACTTCGTCGTGAATCTTGTCGGTGTCATTCGGAGGTCTTCGCTCTTCCCAGTCTGGTCGTAACGCGGCAATGAATTCCTTCCAATCGATAAGGCCTTTGCCGTGACGATCGAACAGATCAGCAACTGCGCCCATCTCGAGACGCGAGGTTTCAAATTCTGTGAAAAAATAATGTATATGAGTATCAATATTCCGTTGAATGTCATATCATTGTTCAATTACTCTACTCGACTTACTGGTGTTCATAATTCCTTGCATGAAGTCCTCTCGAGGAATTTGTCCGTCGTTATTCTTGTCCATCTTTCTGAACAGATCTGTGAGACGGGATTTCTTGTGGTTCATGAACTTCAGGAACTGTGAGAACGTCATGAAATAGCTTTCGTTAATATTTTGATTCGACGAATAAGATCTTTATTCGCAACTTACCCTCTTTCTCCAATCATCCCAGCTGAAGTTTGTAACGCGATCAAGTTCCTGAATGTAATTGTACTTGTCCTGTAGCCGGCGTTGTCTCTCCCACGCCAACATCCAGACGTGCCTCCATCTGTCCCAGAGAAGCTTGACTCGCGGACTACGGAACTCTGGTTCAGCTCCCTTGCTACTCGTTCAAAAGGCGATACAAAAATGTTTAGTCGATGACAAATTATTCCATTAAAAATTTTGAGTCGTAATAAAGTAAAAAATTTAACTTTTACTACTTCTTTGGGTCGGCTTGAAACAGCCAAGAATAAATAATCTCAATAGACAGGTTCTTGTTCAGATAAGTGATTTTGAAATCGTATTGGAATGAAATTGAAAACTATAAACCACTGGGAATATTGACGAATATAAAAACAAACTGAAAAACCGAAACCAGTAAAGACCAATAAATGCAACGAAACACACACAATATTTCCCCAACCGTAACTCTAGGAAAATGATATAATGCTAGATAAATATGATATAATGCTAGATAAATATAACTAATTAATGTAGTAATATAATATCGTTCGATGAATTTTTTAAGATTAATTATTGACGAACCTTCCTTTTGGTGGGAAGCGTGGACCAATGTGTGGTAACGAAGGATCTGGTGTTCGCTCGCGACCTGGGCTGGCTCGGCTAAACAAGAACATGCGTCACATCACTCAAAACACACTACTCAAATCTGTTTGCGAAGTAGAGTAGTCGACCAATGGCACTGTGTCTCGGACAGCGGTTGAATTGTACGTGTATTTTCTGAGTGTATTATCTCCACCGTATAATGAATGTAAAAAATTAATTGTTTGAAAATAATTGTTATGTTAACTGTTTGCGTGAGAAAATTCAATAAATTTGTCGTAAGTCGAGCAAATGAAGCCTCCACCCTACAGGAAAATGAGTTTTTCGAAATAAAAATATCTAATTGCCGCAACTTGTGCTTCAAATTTTTTCAATCTGTGTTCAATATTTTTACAAAATATAAAAATCTGCGCATGAATGATGAACATATAAACATTGATTATCACTATGTATGTACATGATATAAATAAACGTTAGTATTCGTGCAGCACGTGACATTGAATATCGTGTTAAGGACTTTGAAAGAAGCTGTGCGTGTGAAATTATAATCGTATGTTCTCTGAGAGAGTGAGTGACGGGTAGTGTTCGTATATTAGGAATAAAAGAACTAGCAATTCATGAAAGAGGTAATACCTTCCACGCCTTGAGCTCTGCGCAAGGTCTCGGCTTCCTTTGAAGCTAAAATATGGTAGAATAACAAAAAGTTAACACAACGATAACACAGAAGCTGATCTGATGTAAGCTCAGTTTTGATCAATGAAATAATCTGAATTCTGAACATAAATGACGTGAACTCGACTCACAATAAAATATGTGAGATTGACAATGAATGTTGAAAATTTTGTGTATGATTATAAAAATGGCAAAGAAACGTAGTTCAAAATTTATCTAACGCTATTCAATCAAAATGAACTCTAATGTTGATGACAAACCTTTGCTTTCGTAGCGGAGGATGCTCGTATTCGTGGTCATAATAGTTGTCCTTACTGTTGTCGGTAAAGTAAAGCCAGTGCGAAAACAAACACAAAACAGACACATGCAGTATGCACAAAAATCAAGCAACAAGCAAAACTTGAATGTAATTTGAAAAATCTTCGAAATTGATCAATCTTCTTGCCGTTGAATTTATTCATCGTTATAAAATTATGTGTCACAATGACTCTATATAGTCAGGCTGGATTATCGTATGACGAAGACAAAAACATTAGCAAAAAACGGGAACCACGAGATGCAGATTTTGCAAGTGCACGTATGTATAATCAACGTACCTTGGTGTGGTGGACTTTGGTCTGGCAAACTTGTTGCGACCATCTTTAACAGCCTTTACTTGACGAGCCTTGCATACGCGATCGACTTCGTTTTGTCTTCGACTCGTATTCTCCATGAATTCGCGATGATCGGTGATCAACTCCTCGAGAGTAGCGCGATCGTCCGGAAGTGGTTCAGCTTCCAAGATATTCAACGTATTCTCCAATCCTCCGAGCCACATAAGGAGCTCTTCCAAAAGGTTGTCCAAATCCTGTAAACAATGATCAATAAATATTTGCGTTGAATTTTCAAAAGCGAGAAAGAAATGTTCATCCGTTCGATGTCGAATCCTTTACCTGCAGGCCTTGCATATGAGTTTCGAGCCTCTGGTTTCTCTGGTGAGCCCAGGTGGAAACTTCCTCCCACCTTGACTGGATGATCGTGATCCAGTGTTTGATGACTGCCGCGCCGTCGGGATGTGCTTTGGCAAGAATAGCGTGCGCCAATTCTAGAGTACTGTCCTTTTCCACCTCCTTGAACTGAAGTTCACGGAGGAATTTCTCATGGTCCATTAGCTGGTTCCTGCTCTCTTGTTCGTCTTCGGGTAGTTGTCCCGCGAACCTGAGCTTCATTTCGGCGTCGCTGAGCCACTCGAGAAGAACGTGAACAGCCTTATGAAGGCGTTCAGCTTCTCTGAGGGCTTCTTCCAAACGAGAAGTCTTGTTTGTAGAAAGTCGCGTCACATTATCCCACAGAGAATTAACTTCCGTAAGTTGCGATCTGATGGTGGATGCGTCCTCCTGAGTCGCCTTAGACTGGAGGTCGTGACCTGTTCTGATCACGGATTCCATCTGTGAGGCACGCGAAGCCAGGTCCTTTTCGAACGATTTATGTTGGTCAAAGAGATTGGTCACTGTGTCAAGATCTCCGTGCAGTGGTCCGGTCTCGGAAAGCTGCTTTTCAACTTTCCTAAGCCATTCGAGCAGAGCCTGAATAGCGTCCTTGAATTGACCTGAGAACAGCAGAGCCTCCTCAAGTTTCCGTTGCCGGTCGACGCTCTTCCCGCAGACTGTTGTCCACTTGTTCTTTAACTCGTTCAAAAGTTCCTTCAAAGCTGCTTCGTCAGACTTTGGCGCCTTGTCCTTCAGGGCCTTGCCGTTCTTCATGGTTGAATCGTACACACCTTGCTTGCCGCTCAAAGCGCGTTGTACTTCGCGGTGCTTATTCAGTCTAGACTTTATCTTCTCTGGGTCATTTCCGCCCACTCCGTCGGCAGCGACTTCGTCCAAAGTTTTTTCTATGTCTTCCAACCAGTTCATCAGGTTTGACCAAGAGTCGTGGAACTCTCTGGCTTCTTTGTAACCGTGATCCAAGGCTCTGGTCCGTTCGGCGGATTTAGAAACCACTCGCTCCCACCTATGCTGCACACTGATCAGCAGATTCTTGATCAAGATCACGTCCTGCTTTTGGGAAAAGTACTTCAGATGGGTTCCCTTCTTGTCCAGATTGAGCATCGTCTCACGATGAACGCCAACGTCCTTCTGGAACCCTTTGTGTTCCTCTATCTGGCCAAGAATAGATTCCATCACTCTGGAAACGGGCTTCAAGTTGGTCAGAGTCTTCTCCGCGTTTGTTAACCAGTCAACGAACGCCTGTAAAGCGTCGTGGAACTCGGTTGCCTCTTTGAGTGCAATTTCCAGTTTGATTTTCTTGTCGCTTGCACGAGCTGTGACGTTGTCCCATCTCTGTTTCAGGGTTCTCAGATTGTGATTCAAACCACCTGCGCTAGTCGCTCCGGCACGTTTCAAGTACTCTTGTCCTTGTTGGAGAACAGTCTCCACCTTGGGCCTGTTTTGTTCTAACTCGTTGTAAACCTCCATGAATCGTTCTAGCTGCTCAGACGCCGTTTCCGGTAAACCGCCGACAGGTTTCGACGCCACGATCATGTTATCCACGTCGCCTAACCAGGACAGCAAGTCCTGAATTTCGGCGGTAAAGGATTGCGCCTCTCTGAGAGCATCTTCAAGCTCTCTTTGCCGATCAGCAGCTCGTTGGAGCAAATCGCGCCAGCGCCTGTTGAGAGTTCCTAGTTTCTCCGCTGTGGTCGATGCCTCGGGAGTGCCTTTGCCATCTTCGATGAGCTGTCGTCCGGCGTCGTTCAGAGTATCTACACTCGTCTGATGTGCTTGAATATCGTTAACGAGAACCTTCAGTTTGGCCAGTTCAACTTCAATCACTTGAGGATCGCCGGCTACTGGTTTCAGATCTTCTAAGGTGGTGTCAGTCCTGTCGATCCATACAAGAAGCTCGTCAAGAGCGTGTTGGAACTGACCGAGTCTGAGCAACGCGTTTTCGAGCAATCTCTGCCTCTCCACAACTCCACGAAGCAGTCCGTCCCATCGGCGATTCACAGCTCCCAACGGTTCCTTTATCGCAGCTGCTTGTTCAGAAGATGTTCTTTCGGTAAGTTCTGCAGCTTGCCTGTTGTAAAGAAAGAAGCTATTTTAGATAATTCTATTCTTGAAAGGATTGCTGAAAACCAACAAGACCAACAAGACCAAGATTCAGACCAACAAAAAGGTGTGATTAATCAAGTTTATTGAATTTCAATTGCTCTGGTTTCTCCAGAATAATTTCCAAATTTTGTGTTCATGTTGCTTTGTTGAATGTTTATTGTGTTGCTAAAAGTTTTCTTCTCATACAGAGAAATAATTTGTCAAAGCTATTGAGATTGATCGAATGTATAAAAGTAAAAAAATCACAATAGATCGTGCAATTGAAATAAATCAAGCTAGAAGAACATTTGTTTATGGGATTATATAAATCTAAGCCATGCTCTAGCTACAGCGACGATTTAACACAGAGACATTGACTTGCCTTGTGAGACTTCTGTTTTCAGGAACGCCAAAAAAAAAGTTTATCAATATTAGATGAATGGGTCAATCAGGTCAGTGAATGTATAACATAATTCTCATTATTTGGGAACATCTGGACGATCTTTAGGTAGAAAAACACCACACTGTGGGTTTGCAACGGGGCTTTTATATTATGTACAACAAAGAGACAACAAAAATCCAACATACCTGTTCAGCGCTTCAACTTTCACCATATGCGGATCAACTTCGGCTTTGAAGGCAGCGAGCTGCTTGATCTGTTTCTTGACCTCGTCAATGTCGCTACCCAGAGTTCCCATAGCAGCGAATTTGTCTTCAGCTTCTTCTAAGAACTCTAGAAGGTTGTGAAGTGTCTCGTGGAACTCCATAGCCTTCTCCATAGCATCGATCAGGTTTTCTTCCCGTCGTGCGTAAAGAGCCGTTACATTGTCCCAAGCTTGGTCCAAGTCTTCCATGTGCTTACGCACCTCAGGTTTGTCAGGTTCGCCGCAAAGCACCATCAGCTCCTGTCCGGAAGCCCTGACTTGTTCTACATCGGGCTTCGTCTGATCGATTTCTTGTCTAATTTCTTGGAGGGCGACTTGCTGCTGTTGGATTGCAGCAGGTTGAACAGCGGCAGGTGCTTGACCAGCAAGGGCATCCTGCAGTTCTCTCAACGTAGCCATTACTCCGTTCAATTCGGACCAGAATTTCTCGGCGATAGCCAGAGTCTCGTCCAGGTTCTTCCCGCGATCATTTGTGGCCTTCTGCACCTCGGCCCAGAGCTTATTAAGTTTCTCCAACTTGCGTTTGATGTCCTTAACAGCTGGATCAGCCCTGTTACCCGCCTTATTGATCACATCGTCGGCGGCCTTCCTAACAGCGGCGTAAGCTTCTGATCTTTGGGCAATGTCGTCGGCCAGAGCCGCGTTATCTTCCATCTGGTCACGCAGCCTTGGAGGATGAGCACTGACGGGCTCAGCTCCGTTGACTTGATCGGCAGTCGAGGCGAGAGCCCTGAGCATGCCTTCCAGTTTATCGGAGAACTGGGAAGACTCCTGCAAAGCTTGTTCCAGCGTTTGTTGCCGACCACGCAGTTCGGCACGCAGGGCGGAGTATCGGGCGTTATCGTTGTCCAATATTTCCTGTACCTTAGCCCCTTCTTCTTCGTTGCATAGCTTGATGAGAGCTTCTCCAGTTTTGTTAAGCTTCTCGACGAGCGGTTTGTGCTCGTTGATACTTTGGATCAGATGTTCGTTCTTATCTTGTTGTACGGCGATCAGGTCAGGCCTTAGAGCTGGCATAGGGAGCATAGCGACTTGCTGCTCCGCCTCTTCCAACCAACTGACGAGACCGGCGTGAGCATCTCTGAGATGTTCAGCCAATGGTAAAGCTTGTTCCAAGGCGCCTAGTCTGTCGGATGAAAGACCAGAAACTATTTCCATAGTCTCACGCAGATCTTCCATCTTGTCTCTAATCGTCGAGGTATCTTCGTGCTGGGCGTTTTCTCGGATAACTTTCTTAGCCGTTGATATGACATCTCTGACTCTGCCCTTCTGGCTGGAAATATCGTCGTTAAGAGCTTTGTGTTCCTTGAGTTGAACCCTGATGACTTCAGGCTCGCTACTCGGGGGCTCAGCCTCTCTCAGTTGACCGTCAACTTCTCTGAACCAGTCTAGGAGGTCGTCGATGTCTCCTATGACTTCGAGGGATCTCTGCTTACTGAGTTGAATCCTCTCTGCCTTCCTCTGAATTTGTTCAGCAATAGCGTCGAACCTCCTGTTATCTCTGGTGACGAGTCCTTCGATCGTCGCAGCTCCTTCGCCGGGTGAAATTTGGCAAAGTTGTGGCCCGACGGTGTTTATCTTGTCCAGAACAAGTCTGTACTCCGATATCTCCATTTCCAATCGTATAATTTCCTCCTCGTGAGGCTCTGCCGATTGCAGAGAAGACTCGGCTCCCTGCATCCAGTCCATCAGTCGGTTGTGGTTGTCATGGAACTGCTGCACCAAAGGCAAAGCCTCTTGCGCGTGTTTCAGAAGGTCAGAGCCTCGTGTGACGAGATCGTTGAATCTACGTTGAAGTGAATCAAGCTTGTCTTTTAGTTGCAGAGCTTCGTCGCCAGAGATATGTTTCATCAGTTCAAGACCAGAATCGACGGTGCTATCGACCTCTGTCTGTCGTGTGGATACTTCCTCCGTAAGATCGGCAAGATCTTCCATCTGCTGAAGCAGTCTCTCTGTGTGAACAGCCAGCACACGATACTTCGACAGTCTGAGCTCCATGTTTTCCATCCAAGCCTGTAGGTCTTGATAGGTGAGCACGAGATGTCTAAGTCCTTGTCTAGAACGTTGAAGCAGACTTCCGAGCGAGTCAGAGCGATCTACCAACGCGGCGTATCTATTAGCAGCATCTTGGAGTTTGTCCGCCAGCAGGGCAGCTTCGTCCTCGCCGACGAGACCCATCAGATTGCTAGCAACATCCGTAAGCTCGCTGAAATCGGGTTTCTTTGATAGAATATCGTCGTGCAGCATGTCGTGCTCCTTGACGCGCTGCTGGATCTTTTCTTCGTCGGTTGGCACCAATTCCATGTCTTTCACCTTCTTCTCAGTCTTGTCTAACCAGATGGCTAGAGGTATTAGTTTGTCTTGGAACTCTTTGGCCACGGCCATGGCTTGTTCAAGGGCGTCCATTCTCTCGGCGGCACCGTTGGTCAAGGTGTCGAATCTACCCATAAGATCCTTGAGTTGTTTTTCAATAACTTTACGTTCCTTTGGATCCGCTCCGCCAGCAACCTCTTGTCCCATCGTGAAAAGGGATGACATTGAATTCTGTCTGTCCATCAACATCTTTTTCAGGAATTTCTGCTCCTGTAGCTGCGCCTTAACGACCTTGTAGTCGGAAGAAGGCGGTTTTTGATTAGCTACCATTTCTTCCGTGTCAGCTAGCCATTTTTCTAAACCATCCAATGCCTCTTGGAACTTTCCGGACTGCAGAAGACCAACGTCAAGCTTGCGGTCTCGTTCGTTGAGCTGCGTTAGAAAAGTAAAGAATTACAGAAGGAACAGAATAGATGTACCACATAAATTGACAAGTGATTACTTCGTGCCATTGACGTATTTTGAAGTAGATATTATTCATAGCGTAAAATAATCTGCGCTGACGAGTGGACAAGAAAAAACTGGGCCATTGTTACCACTAAATAGATTACCTCTCTACCTCAGTAATAATGAGATTACTCCTTCTACTCACTTTGCCTTTGAGGTCGTTCCATTTGTCATTCATTTTGTCCAGATCTTTTTCGATGCTGCCTGTGTTGACGTCCCTTCCAGCGCTCTGGACGAGCGATTGACCGAGGCGATTGCAGTCATCGACGGCATGTCCGATCGGTTCAATTCTGTTTGCTTTGAGATTCCTGAAATCTTCTTGCAGTGCTCTAATGGTCTCAACTTCTGATCCGATTGGTTTCAGTTTACGAACTTGTTCATTCGCATCGTTGATATCGTCCATAACGTCGGCATGTGCGTGATAGAACTCTTGGAGTTTATTCAGAGTATCGTTAAGAACCTCGTCTCTGTTTCTTGCACGTTCGTCAAGCTTTCCAAGTTGACGTTTCAACGTCTCGACTTGATCCCTGGTAGCAACTGTGTCGGGAGCAAATCCAGAGTCCACTAATCTCTCGCCGGAACTCACGGCGTCAGCAACCTCGTCGGAAGCTTTATTGATCTTGTTGATAAGCTTTCCAACATCTTCAATCTGGGCACGAACGACTTTAATCTCTCGCCCAGGTGCCTTCATCGCTTCCAACTCCTTCTCAAGGTTCGACAGATCCTGGACAACGCCCTTCACTTGGTCGTTGAACTGCGCGACAGCCGTAGCCGCACTCTGGAGTTCGCTACATCTGTCGTCCAATTTAGCTTGCAAATCGTCGATACGATCGGTAACGTTGTCGACCTCGTCTTGCAAGTGAGTTGCGTCCACTCCCTGTTCACCGGCAGCATTCACCAAGTCGTTAGCCTGTTGTCTCACAGACTGCAGTGGTTTCTTCAAACTTGCCGTTTCTTCTCGCAAATTCTATAAAAAAATCAAACGATATGTTAAACTTTGTTGTTCTAATCGATCGCAATTTGATATTGTCCACGTCCGAAGTATTCTCTTACCTTGATTCTATCGAGAAGTTTCGGGTCTTTGGATGCCCCACCGAGTGCGTCGTGGGAGGCAAGTTTATCTTCGCAACGCTGTAAGCCGTGTTGTAAATCGCGCAAGTTTTCACTGAAGTCAGTGAGGTGACGAGCGGTGTCTTCCAGAGATTGAGTCCTCTCGAGCACATCTGGAAGATTAAATTTTATATTTTCTCATTGGGTACTAGAAATTAGTCATGAATTTGAAAATCTCCCTATTCTTACCGTTGTTCAATTTGTCCCATCTAGTTTTCATGGCGCTCAGTTCGTTCTTTACAACATCTTTGTCAATGTCGCAGGCGCTGACAAAAGTTTCTCCGAGTGTCTTGTTGTTCTCAAACTCGCCCGAACGTTTCCACACCTCGTTTCTGAAGGAGGATAATTCCTTCAGCTGCTTTTCGATGTCTTTACGCTTGAACGAAGCTGGTTTGAGACTCTCGAGTTTGTCCTCCGCTTGTCTCAGCCATGGAAGGAAAGTATCCTGAGCTCGGTAGTACTTTTTACAATGTTCGGCACATGTTTGCAATCTAGTTTGCCTTTCGACGGTATCTTTCTTCAGTCTGTCCCATTGCGAGCCCATCTTGTCCAGGTCTCGTTGAAGCGAACGGTTCTCAGTTTTCTGGGATCGTGCGAGCATGTCACGTCCTCTGTTCAACAGCATTATCACCTCGTGTTCTTTGCTCATCACGTTACGATAAACGGGCTGAAAAGAAACTCGTATTAAAAAATCATTGATTATAGTAGAATTTAGTATTAACGAATCCAAAGTGAGACAAACCTCGTGATGGTCGAGTTGTTGTTGCAAAATCTCTCTATCCGCCGAGACCAATAGTTTCTCTGACATGTTCCCAAGCTCGTCGGCCAACCATCCCAAAGTTTTACTGCAAGATGCTTCAAACTGTCTGCCACCTCGAAGGTTCCCTTCGACCTCAGCCTTCCTGTGGTCCAGTTTCTTCTGTAGATTGTTGTACAGTTTTCCAACAGCGGCAAGTTTTCCTTGTATCTCAGATTTGGAAGCTGGATCGCTCAAAACTTCGCACAGTTGGGCGCCCGAGGCTTCCGCATCGGCTAAGAGCGGTCTTTGACCTTCGAGTTGTCTCTCCAGATTCTCGATCTTTCGTAACTGTTCTTCGGGATCTTTATCCAGTGGAAGATCATCGAGATTGTCGGAAATTCCTTGCAGAGCATCGCGAAGGCGATTGAGACTCGCGTCAAACTCGCGACTGGTGTCAACCGCGTCTCCCAGGCTCTGAGCACGTTCCTCCAATCTTCCGAGCTGATCGGCCCAACGTTGCAAGACACTGTTCAGTTTGCTATTGATCTTCTGACCGTCGGGTGAATTGACGTCTATTCTAGCCAACACATTCTCTCCGACTTCGGCCAAGTGGTCGAGCTGCGGTTGTTGAGTTCTGAACTCTTCGCGGAGAACTTGGACTTGCTGAACTTGACTGGCCACCATTCTTGGGTCGGATGAAATGGGGCCCAAAGCTCCGAGCATTCTCTCTTTAGCTCCCAGCCAAGAATTAAGACCCTCGTAAGTATCGTGGAACTCTTTGATGTCCTCCAAAAATTTGATTCTGTCCTTGCATCTGTCTGAGATTGATTTCCATCGGCTGGCAACATCTTCTAGCTCGTCGTTGAGCCTGTCCGTTCCATCGGCGTTCAGTTTGCGTCTCACAAGATCGCGGACTTGGGTCCTTGTGCTGTCCAACAGGGACTGCTTCTCGTACATCTCTTCGATAACGATCTTGATCTGCTTAGCAGTTTTATCCGCCTCTTCCTTTGTGGCCGGGATCGTTTCCTTTGGCAGCTGTCGCTGTACCTGAGATAAAAATATTGATAAAGTATGAGAAATGTTCAGTACTAGGAGAAATGTAGATCGAACCAAGTCACTCACCTTGTCCAAAAATTGAGACAACGTTTTCAGATTATCAAGATGTTTTCTCAGCTCTTCTTTGAGATTGTCCAGTTCGCTTTGACGATCCGTCAATCTAACACCAAGCAAACTGTAACGGTTGTTAATTTCAGATAGTTGTTGTTGAACGGGTGATAATTCTTCCAAGTGGAAACCATCCTGGCTTGATCTTCGACTGCTGAATCCGCTGCTACCACCTGGAGATACCGGACTTTGAGCCGCATAGGGTTTAACAGGGGATGGTGAGCGACCGTCTTGCGACGTACGACGTACTACAAAAAAAACAAACAATAAACAAAGTAAAAAATGATGTGCGATGACATGAATGTAGTGCAACGAAAAATAGGTAAAGGCTGTGAATTCATTAATCAACTTCGATGAACTTGTCTTGTGCGTTACTTACGAGGGCTAGTGATGTTCGGTCTCTTTCCAGGACTGGTGCTTCCTCGTCGTCGAGTTGGACTTTCGCCTCTCTCCTTGAGCAGACTGTCGTAAGATATTCCGAGATCGTTGACCTTGTCAATGGTGTTTCCATAGTCCCTGTATTCTTTCTGGATAGGTTTAAGCTCCTCGGCTTGTTTCTTGAGTATATCAAGATCTACAGCGACGGGTTGTAATCTCTGTACTTTGTTCTCCGTCGCACCGAGCCACTCGATAACTTGATCGCGTAGTTTTTCGTAAGCGGTGAGTTGTTCTGCTCGAGACTTGCTGAGGCGTTGTTTTTCGTCGAGAAGACTGTTCAGATCCTTCCATTGCGATTCGAGAGCCTTGATTTTATCTCTGATCGGCGCTGCGTCGGTGATATCTTTCTTGCTGACCAAGTTCTTTCCGTTTCTGATCAAATCTTCAAAGTTACCACGCTGGTCTTCGCGCTCGTCTATTATCTTAGCCATTCTTCCTTCATGGTCGGAGACGTTGAGCTTGCTGAGTTCTCTAGACTCAAGGATCTCAACCATGTGAGAATACCACGCATCGAACTTTGATGTCTGCGAATTGAACTCACCGAGACCCTGAGCAACCTCGTCCAGGAATTCTCCGCGACGAATCGACTTCTCCATCAGTTTTTCAAACCGGTTTTGAACGTCTTTCAGTTTACTCTCAATGCGCTTAGCGACACGAGCATTACTCGAATTAATCAGCAAGTCCTGAGCACTCGCAGTTATTGCATCTACGCTCGGACGATGGCTGTCCAAATCGGACTGAAGTACACGTTGGTCTTTTTGCTGTTCTTCGAGGCGTTCTTTCTGGAGACTAGCTGGACGCTGCAGATTCCTGTGGGTGAAGTAACGACAAATTTCATTAAAGTGAATGCCAACCAAGGGTGTATTAAATTTGTCTAACAAAAATTCTACTCACTTGAATTGGCTCTCAGCGTTGTTGAGCCAGATGACTAATCCATCGAGAGCATCTTGAACCCCTTGACTTTGTACCAAGGCGGTATCCAACTGCTGGCATTTGTCAGCCAGAGCATTTCCAAGTTGTTTGTATTTGTCTTCGACCTCTCTCACCGGTTCTTCGAGTTGATTTGCTTCGGCAGGTGTGAGTTGCCCGTCAAGAGATCTCAACAAAGCGGACAAGCTCGATTTCACGTTGTCTACAAGCCGTTCATTGGCAAGGAACTCGTTGTTCAATGCCTTTGCCTTGCTAAGTTGGTCTTCTACTTGCTTGGGTTCGGCGGCAACAGGCTCTGAGAGTACCTGTAGTATTCTAGGCTCAACTTCTTTCAGCCAGTATCTAGCTTTGTCGAGAGAATCTCTGTAATCGCGTTGGCGACCACCGACTCCGGAAAGTCTGTCCGAGAGGGCATTAGCTCTTGAAAGAAGGTCCTTGTACTGTGCCGTGACGATGGAAACTTCACTTCGCACAGGCGAGCTCTGGCTGGGGTTTGGCTCCTTGTGCGGCAGCCGCTGAGGCAAGCTGGTCCTGAAGTCGTTCAACACCTGGAGATATTCTTTGCTTTCGTCTACGAACTTCTGCGCCGCCATTGTGATGAATCTCAGATCGGCTTGGTGCGCGATAACGTCGCTCACAAATTCACGGGTCTGATCAGCGCTGCTGCTCAGCTTATTCAGGTTCGAGAGGGAGCGTTCCTTGTCTTCGAGCGTTCGTCGCGCCTTGTCCAGCCATGTGGAGAAGATCGATATTTCGTTCCTAGAAGAGTGAGTAAATAATATTGATCATTGAATGGATTGGATTCACATTCCAATTAGTTACGATATCGACGTACTTAAATTTGCTCAGCTCGTCGCTGGCTCCGGTAAGACGGCGTAGTAGTCTGTCTGTTCTGTCCGCGGCTCTGTCGAACCTGGTCTTCAGGGCACGACCGCTCTTTTCCAGAGTAGCGACTTCGTCGCTTGACAAAACGTCGCTTCCTGTAAGTACGACTTGTCTCACTTGATCCACGCATGACGAAACTGGGCGGTTGTGAGTCTCGAGGTCTTCTTTGATTTGCTGAAAAAATGAGTATATTTTATGTGGCGAATGAAAGTAATGTGCTATCAAAGAAAAGAATTTGATTTTCTACTAGACGAGGATCTCACCTTCATCACGTTTATCTGATTTCTTAGGTCCTCTATGTCCTCTTTGACGACGTCTTGATTGGCCAATTTGTCTTCGACTTCTGATATCCATTGCAGAAGTTTAGTCAATGTCTCGTCGCACAGTTTGTATTTTTCTTCAACTGCTTGCTACAATGATGATTAATATTTGTCAGAAATCGAGTTCAAATTTCAAAGAAAATGCAGATATAAGATAGAATTGAGTAAATATAAGATATGTAGAGAAATAAAAAAAAAAATGATAACGAAATCATCACCATCTTACCAGTGATGTGATGTTCGTATTATCAATAATATTTCCTTAATATTTATAAATAAAGAAAATAAGCTTAATGCAAACTCACACATGCAAGCACGAACATACATAAAACAACACATACAGTAAATATTTTGTGACATAAAATAGATACAATAGTGAAAGGGTAGCTTTAATTTATCTGCAAGAATGAAAAATGTTTAAACGTACTGATCTTTCATGGCATATAATAAGCGATAACATATTTAAGAAAAAAAAAAGTAGCACAGGCGGCTTTGTGCTGCTGGCAAAAAGAAAGAGAATTTTGTTCATCAAGCAAATAAATTAAAACGCACAATAATGAATGGTGTGACAATGAAGGAATCGTATGTAATGTGGTATATAGTATGTTTTTTCATTACTAAATATATAAAAAGGAACAATATGGCCTGAAAAAAGTCAACGATTACTATATAGATTTAATTGTTTGTTGTGTAAAACAAAAATTCGAAACAAAATGATTTCCAAAGTGTAAAAATTATATTAAAGCATAAAACAACAGATATAAGTTAAAATTTGATAAACAATTTTGAGAGAAAGAGATAATCTGCTCAATGTAAACCATTTGAAACTTTATGTTACTTTGAGTTTACATTACGTAAGCGTTTTTACTCAAATCCTGAAAATTGTTGATCAAATATTCTAATTCTTATGTTAACTTCATCTTATTGACCCGTGATAATGACGGCAATAGCTTGAGAGGACATATTTTCAATAGATAGTTGAATGACGCTAAGTTACGATCATCGTGAGACAATAAGATGAGAGTATTAAAAAATAAAGTAAGTAAAAAAATCAGTAATAAGATCTAAGATAATAAAATATCGAAATTAGCTTTGCTGATGCGATAAAAAACGATTTGTGGATTAATGACTTTTAATCAAAGCGATGTTGAAGGATTTTTGTTATGATGTGCGCGATGCGTCGCATGGCTGTCGACGTGCCAGCAACTGCACTACTGTCAGAGCACAACACAGTTGTTAGTGTCAGGTCAGGTGGGAGTAGTTGGTCTTTTTACTAGCCCCATGTTAAATGATAACAAGCACGGAGGTGTGGGTGACGTGTAACATGGGCACACTGTAAAAATGAGACAAAAAATGGTAAGCGATTTTCTTTTTTGTTCTGATCAAATCTGACAAGGGATGATGTACATACATGAAAAATACAAACAATTCGACTTCTAATAATTAATGAATGATAAAAACGGACGAATGAATTTATTGGTAAATATCTCGACTTTGACGATGGTTCAGTGATATGAATTTCAAGAACAATAATCACTCATCCCCTGGCAGCCAATTCAAGGTCCATGCAGGACCATGCCACCAAGCTCCACTAATAATATTTGAAAAATAAATTGCTGAACTATTATCGTTTGTTCTTGTAATACGTAAGAGATGATGTAAAAATTTTGAAGCAAAATGCAATAATCCTTTACCTTCTAGCAAGCTACATAATTACTTATTGTCAATAGATTTGTATAAAAATGTTGACTTACCCTTGCTTCAGCAGCTAGGATGTACCCGCGTTCCAATGCTTTGACCAAGTCTAGACTCTTGCCTTCGGGACCTTCGATAAACCTGCCTGCTACTGGATCTACCCTGTCTAAGCTTATCGCCTCTAAAAGACTCGTTATACTACCAGTTGCGGGATCTTTAATTACTGTCGTCGACGGATCAACTAAGCCCGATTCTATAGCCTCTGTCAGTGTTAGGCGCTTACGATCTAGTACGGATGTTATAACAAATGGATCGTAGAATCCACCAGTGGTGGGATTGTAGAGGCCGAATTGTAGCGCTTCGATGAATGACAATCCTCTTTTGGGTGTCGCTAAAAGGCCGCTTTCGACGGCTTTTGGTAAAGTGTGTAATTTTGACGTGGCTGTATCCAATACATTGCTCTTCTCACTGTCCATAATTCCTTTACGGAAGGCTTCCGGTAGTTTGACCAATTTCTTCTTCTGCAAATCTTTGATCAAAGCCGAATCTGGATCGATGATACCGAGGGTAACAGCCTCCTTCAACGTCAATATTTCGTTGGACTTGGGGTCTCTCATCTTGCCAGTTTCGAGAATCAAGTAGCCTTTCTCCACCGCAGTTTCAAACGTGAGGGGTTCGCTCAAAAAGACGTTTGTCTCTTCGAATTTAACACATTGGGAGGGTACTTTTCCGGTCTGAGATTCGAACGTGACTTTCTTCGAGGAATCGATCACGCTTTCGCTAATCGCTATGGTGACTGTGACAAATCTACCAGTTCTAGGATCTTTGACCACCGACGTATCCGGATTCAGTAATTCGTATCGAATCGCTTCTTCCAGCGTGCATTCTCTGACACCCTTGTCCTTGGGCGAAGCTTTCTGCAATTCCAATGATGTTCTGCGTTCCGCCTGATGAATTAATGGCTTGTCGAGAGTCACTATTAAGCCACGCTCCAACGCAACGTCGATGTTATAGGCGCGTTTCGTTTTAGGATCGAGTACGCGGCCTTTGGCCACGTCGATCGTTCCATCTTCAATTCCTACTTGCAGGGATTTAATTTGTCCGGTAGTAGCATCTTTCAGAGCTGTTGTATCCGGGTCGATGAGACCTATAGCAAGGGCCTGAGGTATATCGTGAAATTCGTTAGCTATAGGATCGACAAATTTACCGCTGTCTCCGCGGTAGAGTCCGCACTTAACTGCCTCCTCTACCGTGAGCGGTTTTTTATAAGGCACAACCAATCCTTTCTTACGTGCCTCTTGTAGATTGATGACTTTACCAATTTCAGGAACAATGTAGGTACCACGAACAGCGTCGATAAGGCCATCGGTAATTGCATCGGCTAAAGGTACGTATTTATTGGTCTGTGTGCTTTTAACTATGGAAGTTAATGGATTTATAAGTTCTTCTTGGCAAGCTTCGGCAAGGGTGAGTTTTCTCGCATTTGACGGATGCACGAATCTACCAGTTGGAATATCGTACATTCCCATCAGAATGGCTTCGTATATTCCAAATCCTGCGCTTTCAATGTCAACGATTAATCCGACCTGTAGAGCGTCAGACAATGAAATAGAACAGTTTGCTCCAGGCTCTCTAAAAACGCCGGATCTTCGGTCGATAACACCGGCACGACACGTTTCTGCCAGTGACAATAATCGTTCCGCCCGTTTATCCCAATAGCATGCGAGTGTAGGGCTGATGACGCATTTTCGCATAGCTTCGTGCAAAGTGACAGCTCTGCCAGTCGAAGGGTCTGTGATCTTCCTCGTCTTGTCATCGTACAATCCTTGATGGATTGCTCTCTGCAGCGAGACAGCTGCCTTGTTATCTATGAGAAGTCCAGCCTCGTAAGCTTCCTTCAAAGATATTTCCAAATTGTCTCGAGTAAAGTCTTTTACACGGCCAGTGATTTGATCGATACATCCGCGTTGGATGGCTTCGATGAGTGTTATTTTCTTCAAAAATCCGGTTCGTGGATCTTTCACCGTTACAGATTCAGCATCTATAAGATCTTCTCTGAGAGCCTCGATCAAAGTCAAGCGAGCGCCAGTTTGAGGGTCCAAGAAAGTATCGCTTTCCTCGTCCAGGATGCCCTTGGATATCGCTTCACTGAGGCTCATAGGACGACGAGCTTCTACTAGTAATCCTCGTTCAAACGCTTCGTGGAAATCCACGCTTTGACCTTGCTCATTTGTTATCGTTCCGGTTTTTGGATCTACTATAAGCTGCTCTATAGCTTTGTTGAAAGTGATTACGTATCCGCTTGGGTCTCGGACGATTGCGGAGGTCGGATCAATCACACCCTTCTTGATGGCTTGATCGGTGTAAAGTTTTTCATGAGATTCAAGGCTGCTGAATTTCCCGCTCTTAGGGTCATAGAAACCCTTGAAAACTGCCTCGGGCAGAGATATTTTACGCTTCGCTGGGACTATTAAACCTCTGTCTAAAGCGTCATTGAGTGTCAGGGAAATTCCAGTTATGGGATCTACGGCAGTTCCATTTTTTGGGTCGATGAGACCTTGTTTGATGGCGTCGGCGAGGGATATTATGTTTCCAGTTCTCGGATCTTTGACTGAGGAACTTTCCCTACTGATCAAACCCTTGGCGATTGCTTCTTCCAGAGTCAATTTCTCGCTGTCGATTGTGAAAATTCCTGTTTTAGGATCGTAGCACTGATGGGCTAAGGCTTCCTGCAGAGTCCATGGTTTTGTTGTGGACAAAATGTAACCCTTTTCATAGGCGATATCCAGTGTCATAGAATGTGGGACGAGTAGGATTCCCTTTTCCAGATCAACAAGATTCTTCTTCTGAGCATCGTGCAGAGGAATAACGCTGTCGTTCCTCTCATCTTTGATTTTGATTGGTCTTCCATCAACGTAACCGATAGCCAAAGCTTTACGAATCGTCAGTTCCTCACCGGTCATGGGATTCAAGACGAGACTAGTTTTAGGAGAGTAATATTCCTGGACGATAACGTCGATCAAGGTGGGCACAAACGGTGTAGTTATGATCAGTCCTCTCTTCAGCGCCACATCGAAAGGTACGAGTTTTCCGGCTTTCGTATCGCGCAAGCGTCCTTTACTCGGATCAACAAGCTTCACAGTTATCGCATCATCTAGAGACATGAACGAACCTGCCGCAGTGTCTTGGCACTCTGTGATAAACGCGTCAACAATTCCCCTGCGGACCCCTTCCTCTATATCGATTTGTTGCTTGGTCAACGGATCCTTAATACATCCAGTTTCTGCATTGTACATGCCCTTGTGTATGACTGCCTCCAAAGAGATTGGTTTCCTGAGTCCAGAAACAAGGAACCCTTTTATGAATGCGACTTTGATGTCAATTTCCGTTCTAGTTTCAACGTTCACAATTACGCCTCTGTTTAGATCGACGATACCAGTTTCGACAGCCTCGTCAAAGGGCATTATTTCGTCGGTACTGGGATTTCTTATGCTGATAGAATCTGCATCGATGAGTCCTGTTTCCACAGCAGCAGCTAGTGTCAGCGGTTCGCCAGACCTGGGATCGTGAAGTCCACCGCTATTTGGATCGCATATACCAGCTTCAATGGCTTCTTGGAGAGTCAGCGAAAGCCGTTCGTCCTCGACAATGTGTTCAGTTTCAATGATCCAGCCGAGTCTGATCGCTTCGAAGAACGGTACCTTCTTTCCAGACTTCGGGTCCACCATGTTGCCCAAATTTCTATCGACCAGGGGTCGTTCGATTGCTTCTCTGAGGCTGACGTACTTCTCTGATTTGCTGGATAAATCCTTGACCCAGACATTTTCAGGGTCGAATATTTGCAGGTCGAGTACAAATTCGTTGAAGCTGACTATATTTTGGGTCTCTGGATCCACGAATTTGTCTGTATTCAGATCGTACGCTCCTTGCTCGGCAAGAAACTGTGGCGTCAGATCCTTGGAAACGGTCACCTTGAACTTTGGTTTCACCGCGACTTGTCTGATCACAGTTTGACTGATTATTTCGATGCTTTCGCTCAGCTCGATTCTACGCTGTTCCAAAGCCTCCTGTAGGGTGTATGGAAGTTCTTGGTCTCCGATAACGATTCTGGTTACCCGAGGATCGATTTGATTATTCTCAATAGCCAACCCAAGCGTGGTTTGAACCACTGGCTGATCACGCTCCGGTGATTTCCTTGTGACCTCTATTATTTGATGTGTAACTGTTGTTTTATGTCTCTGACCATCTTCTTGGTCTGGAGATCTGCTCGAGACTATCTGAGCTGTTTCACGAGGATATTTTTCTTCCGGCTGACCAATTTCTTTGACAGGAGACAATGTTTGTTTCTTATCAGCACGGCTCTTGACAGCATCGACGACAACTTTTCCAGCGAGAATAGGTGCTGCAACGATTGCTAATAGACCCAGTTTAGCGGCTTCGGTGACCGAAATCGAACCACCATCCTTGTCTTTCAATTTTCCTGTCTTTGAATCGAGAAGACCTCTTTCAACGGCCTCCTTTGTGGTAACAGACTCCGCCGTTTTCACATCGTAAACTACAGAATCCGGTTCGATAAGCCCAATTTCTAAAGCTTCCGTGAAATTGTACGATTTCTGTGTATTTGGATCTCTGAATTTGCCAGTTTCTTCGTCGTAGATAGTTTCGACCGCTTCCAACACTGTGAGAGTAGAGTTTGGTGATTTCTTAGGAGAATCTGACGCGTCGCTTGACGAAGATGTATCCAGGATTCCTACTTCTATGGCTTTGGAAATCGGCATAACGTCCCCGGTTCCAGGGTCCGTGTACGTTCCCGCGTTCATGTCGACCAATCCTCTAGCTACAGCGTCGCTGAACGTCATCTTGATATCTCTGGTTGTGAATTGTTCTTTTGTCTCAGATTCGTCTCTGACTATACCCCTCTGTTTAGCTTGTTCCATGGGTATTATTTCCCCGGTGTTTATATCCTGTATTTCAGTAGCACTCAGGAGTATGTACCCTGACAAGAGTTCGATAGTCTTTGTAGTGATCGTGTGATACGACGTAATAGTTTCAGTCACAGCGGTGATAGTAGATTCGCCTGCAACCTGCGGTTTAATCACGAGCAAACCAGCTTCAACGGCTTCCGAAATTGGAATCGGTGTGCCAGTTGTGGGGTGCATAAAAACGCCTTTGTCTTTATCGATCAGTCCCGCCTCCATGGCCGTTGCTAGATCAATGCTGTCCGGTGCTGCCGGATACGGAAGTGCCATGATGAAGTTATGTCTGATAGCTTCTTCGACCGGTAGGACTTTTCCAGTGATGGGATGTTTGATTTCTTTTGTACTTGGATTCACAAGTCCTCGCTTCAAAGCTACAGGGAAGGTCATTCCGGCTGGTGGCATCTGGCTCTGACTGGTCGGTTCGTGTACTTCGAAAAGTTTGCTCTCAACAGCCTTAACCAGAGTTATATTACCGTCCTTTACTCTAACCAGAGATTTATCTCCGTCTACGATGTCTTTTTCGATCGCTGTTTCCAGCGTAATCTTATCGCCATTGATGTCAGTGATCTTTGACAGAGGATCGACTATCTCGCACACTATCGCTTCGTGGAGTGTGAGATGTGCTCCGGTTTCCGGATGGATCACTTTACCTTCCTCAGGATCGAGGAGACCTTGATCGTACAGGCTGGGTAAGGAAAGGCTTCTCGCCAACGGTACGAGCACGTTTGCACTCTCAGGGTCTAGTATTCCACGCTCTAAGGCTTCTTTGATCGTCAGTACGTCTCCTCTTTGGGGGTCGATTATTTTACCGCTGTTTGGAATGATTCTGTTAGTATCTAGAGCTTCGGTCAGTGTGAGTGGCTCTCCATTTTCGCTGGTGATTTTTATGGTAGTTTCCAGGATTTCAGCAGTCTTGGAATCAATCAGACCATCCTCTAACGCGTCTTTCGGCTTCATTATCTTCTTCCGCATTTTCTGCAGCACTATCGGTCTTGCCTCTCTTTCTGGACTTTGAGACAGTGACCTAGCTTTGCCAATGGTCACCTTGTACTTCGGTTCTGTCGTCACACGGCCTCTTGTCTTCTCACCCAAAGAAGGTCTCGTATCGTCTGCGTCATCCAAGGAGATACTTGTGGTATCTAAAATCTTCACTTTCACTGATGAATCTGGAACCGCTGATAACTTGTGGAGCTCTTCAGGTGTGACGATTCCCTTCTCTATCGCCTCGTTGACAGGAATTTCCTTTCCTGTCTTTGGATCAGTGACAACGACGGTAGTCGTGACAATTTCAGTCCTACTCACAACCTTGTCAGGTGAAACGAGACCGCGTTCGACAGCAACTTCTCGTGGTATTTTCTCTCCGGTTTTAGGATCTTCGACCATTGCTTTTTTGACGGCTTCTAAAGCTGCGGCTGCAGCTACCAAGGGAGCACCTAGCACCGCGACAACTCCAAATTTAGCAGCGTCGGCGATGGAAATACTCCTCCCAGTATCGTCTTTATAAACGCCTGAAATAGGATCCACGATTCCCTTCCCGATTGCTTCTTTGATTCCGATCTCTTTCCCTGTCTGTGGATGTTTCACCACTATGGCTTCAGGTTGTAAAGTACCTTCGGTGATGGCGCCTAATAGCGTGGTAGATTTTCCCGTCTCTGTAAATATTACTAAGGCTGTAGCAGGGTCGTAAATAACTCCTTGGGCTACTTGGAGAGGTTCAAGCGTGGACAATTCTTCGGTACTCTTTATTTCTGTGAGCGTAGACGGATCGTCGAGTTCCGACACGACAACTTTGTCCGGCCCACCGTAGACTTTAGTGATTTGGAACAATCTGTGAGTCGTCATGTCAATGTCTACCGATCTCTCTTCGAGAATCACCAATCGCTTGGCGATGGCTTCTTTCATTGGGATTTTCGTCGGCTGTGTGTAATGACCGGTTGAATCCAAGATGTTCTTCTCTATACTTCTCAACAGGGATATTTTCCTGCCGTTATTCGGGTCGACAACAACGCCGGAATTTGGACTGATGATTTGAAGCTTCACACACTCTTCGAAGGAAACTAGTCTGTCTGTGCCGGGGATAATGAAAAGCCCTGTTATAGGGTCGAAAAGCTTTTGCTCGATCGCTTCGGACAACATCCATCCGTCGGACGGCAGTTCAAAGACCCTCCTTTCCGTGGATGCTCTTTCATTTTCAATGAAGTCAGAGGATTGTATTTGTACCAACGTACTAGTCACCGTAGACGAAGCATTGTCCACATCCATACGTTCCGGATGTGTAGGTTTTCGCTTCGGTTGTGCAGAACCAAGCATCTCTTCCTCTCTGCTTGGCCCTCTCTCTCGCTGACCAGGAGATGGAGACCTGCGTCGGGTGGTCGTTGTAATTTCCGTAGATGTCGTACTCTTGACTTTCTTGGGCGACGGAGACCTGCTCTTCTGCGATAACGGCGACCAGTCTCTCGCGGGTGAGGGAGACTTCTCTGTATGCGAAGTCGAAGACCATTCCGTCGATTTTGTTGAAGTAGATGTAGCGCTGGATGTGATTGTAACGCTGCTAGTGCTAGCGCTGACCGGAACAGGAGTAATCGACTTTGTAACAACTGAAATTTTCGTTGGAGATGGGGATCTCTCTTTTTGTGGAGGATGAATTTCTCTAGTTATGATGGTGGTCGTTGTGCCAATAGCCTTGCTGGGTGATACGCCCCTCGGAGGTCTGACTGGAGGATTAATATTAGCCGTAACAGTGCTTTCGAAAGTCATTTGCTTAGCTGGAATGTCTCTCGTCTTTTTAGGAGAAGCTCTCGCGTCCTTGTCTAGCTTTGGATCGCTCACTAGACCCTCCTTGATCGCTTCTTGAATAGTCACTACCTTGCCGTTATCGGGATCTCTGAATTCTCCTGTCTGTTCATTGACGAAGCCTTTGGTGATCGCCTCGCTGTACGTTATTTTGTAATCTCTGGTTATGGTTTCCCCAGTTTCTGTCACAGTTACGTACCGCTTTACCGTTTTTGTCACGGTTTGGGTTGTAACAGTGATATTAAGCAAACTAGCTAGCAGCGCGGCTCCGTCAGGGGTAATAAGGCCACGTTTGATTGCTTCTTCTAAAGGCACTGGTTTTTTGCTTCTAGGATCTAATAATTGACCCGTCTTCGGATCCAACAATCCGACTAATACTGCTTCTAATACACTAATTTCTTTCCCATTATCCATAACGCCGATTCCTCGGTTCAACATTTCCAGTACTTCGGGTCTAACGTGGCCTTGGCTCATAGCTTCGTCCAATGACACTGTCTTTCCGCTCTTTGAATCGATGACGAATGATCCGCCAGACTTTGGGCTGATCAGACCTTTGAGCAGCGCCGTGTTCAAGCTAATAAATTCATCAGATATAGGATCCTTGAAGCCGTCGATATCGAATATGGACTTCTGTGCTACGGAGGTGATCAGACCTCGATCCACAGCCTCTGGGATTGTAGATTCCTCGCCTGTTAAGCTATCCCTGAATTTACCCTCAGGCAGAACGATGCCCCTGGCTAAAGCGTCGGCCAGAGTAAGCAGATCATTTTCTTTGGTATCTGACACAGATTTTATGTGATCGGCGTCCAAAACTCCGCGGGATACAGCTTCCAATATTCCTAATTTAGTCTGGTGCGCGGGACTGGCGATTTTACCCTTATCGTCGATGATCTCTAGATCGCAACAGTCCTTCAGAGTCATCGGTTTGACGATCAGTTGTCTCCTCCTGGCTTCTCTCAACGGAAGTTTTTCCAGAGATATGCCATGCATGTATCTTCCCAACTTTGTGTTTATTATACCTTGCGCAATAGCTTCGGACACTGTGAGTTTCGTGTCGTTCTTTGTATCGACGATCTCCTTGACGTCAGGATCGATCAAACCCCTCTGGATTGCCTCGTCTAAAAAGTATACCTCTCCCGTGTTTCTGTCGATAATTTGCCCCGTCCTTTCTTCCACCAAGCCTTGCGAGATTGCATCGGACAGCGCCAAAGCGCCCCTCTTTATTTTTACAGTAGTGTCGATTCTTATTAGATAACCACGCGAGTATGCTTCTTCGATAGTAATCTGTTCTCCGCTTATAGTTATAAACTGTCCAGTCTCTGGATCGAGTAAACCCTGTTTCATCGCATCAGCAACGCTAACTCCTGAAGTAGCTACGTATGTTACCTTAACTCTGTCGTCTCCTCTTTCCGCGTCGGTAAGTTCCCTCTGAATGACTTCCAGGAGAGATACTTGACGACCGTCTTCCGTTACGCCGCAAGGACCTAACAATCTGTCGGCAAGATTCACGTCGATAATATTAACGCGAGCAGCCTCGTCGATAGGCACGCTAGTCTTGCCGTCGGGAGACGTGGCTATTCTACCCGTCCTAACGTCGAGTATTCTGAGACTTATCGCATCTCCTACTGTGAGAACTTCGCCGGTTGCTGGGTGTATTATACCCCTAGCTTCGATTATGTTATCCGTACCGATTCCCTCTTCCGCCCTATGTATTCTTTTGAGACTCCTAATCTCACTAAACTGCATACTACTTCCAGACCACTGAGACTTTGATGTCTCAGTGTCTGCGATTTTCGTCGCATTTCCATTTGTTGTGAGACTACTAGTGCCATGTGGCCGTTTCAGAGGTGAAGTTTCCCTAGGTTTTAACTGTATTTCGTTGGACGAGGTAGTCGCGGTCGACTCGTGACGTTCTGATGTGTACCTGCATCGTATTCAATTAGATTATTATTCAATTATTCAACTGTTTCTTAATCCTGAATATCAATTATGAATCTCTTATTTCTTATCATTATCGATTCGTTATTTCGAAAGAGGTCAAAACTCACTGTGATTCCGTGTAATGTGTCGTCGTCGAAGTATATCGTTCTTCGCTCGATGTGCTTTCGTAAATGTTGAATTCAGTCCTGAATGTTCTCAATGGTCGCTGCTCTTGCAGAGCACGCTGGAACAGTAACGATAATAGGTATGTTATCGTTAGCATTTTCGGACAACAAAATTATCATCGTACACCATGTGTATCGAACGTCAATTATTATACAACAAATGTTTCAACTGTAAAATCTATTTTAAACTTGACTACACTTCTTCAATGGCACTCTTCCAACAATTTACTCAACCACGTCAAGCAGGTGCATAGTGTCAACTTTTTATCAGTATCACGCTAGCTTGCGAATGCTGAGCCAGCATTTTTCTTGAATATTATATGAAAAGTTTCATTGCAACGGAACGTTTTGCGGATTCAATTCTGATATGGGTCAATTAAGAACAAACTTTGCTGAGTTAGATAACTATCAATCAACACAGCCAAATTATTTCAATACTTGGATTAAAATTAATATCACAGTGTAATTATTTTTTAATTAGTTTTATCCACGTTCTTGTTTTGAATTATTTAATTATTTCTGTTTTAACTCTCTGCGAGTACCGAGATGTTATCATCTCTATCGCCAATGCTTAATGGATTTCTATTTCACGAAGCGTAACCAGTTCTGGGCAACTTAACACCGGCACCGGGTTTCATTATAAGTTTATTAAGTAATTTTCCTCAATATTCATTACATGTGCTTCCCTCGCAACATTATCCTCTCCTTTGCAACACACTTTTGTGAATAAAAAGTTCAGCGAATCGAAACAAAATATCGTTCATCTTCCGGTTGACGAAGCACCAAATCGAGGAATGCTCAGACTGTTTAGTTTCAATACTCAACGAATTTCCTGCACTCAAAATTTCTTATCAAACATCATAGAGTTTTTTTTTATACAACGCAAATAACAACAATGCACCTGCAGCAGTGGCCGATAGCTTATCAGTTTTACGCACTCTGCGAACAGCACAAACAATGCAATATCAAGGTGTAAAAAATCATTTAAAATTCTTGTCTTTCTTTGTTCAAGAAGCATCGGCTGCATACAGACACACGCGGCTCTCTCGATCGAAAGTCTATGAAAAACTGAGCCGTCTGACGCCATTCATGAAATGCTGACTATTTATAAGTTTGCCTTCATGACAGCCGGCACACGTGGAGAGGCACAGAGTTCGGCCGACTCTATCCAATGATATTTTTAAACTGAGAAAAATACACAGACAACCCATTGTATGAAATCTGAGATGCATGAGTATTGTGACCCTAGATGCTCCGCAAAATTTCTAATCGGACGGTTCTTGTACACGTGTGAATTTTCAGCCTGTATTCAATTCTATCTAATAAGCTGTGAGTCAAATTTTCGCTTGTACGGATCGTGTGCGTACTCGAGTTGAATCAAGTGGCGCCAGAGTAAACAAAATTGTGACAACTATTAAGTAAAATCAGTCAGGTGCTTGGAATAGCCGGTGACATCATAGCAAACATAGCAACCTGCTCCACTGCCGTGAACTTGGATCTAACTCCGACTGTTACATCACCGTTGGATTCCTGACGTTATAATTACAACATTAGAAAAACTATTTCTAGTAGAATTTGGAACCGCATCGGTGTTTCTAAATTCTATTTTAACAGCTCTCGGTATTATATTCTGTGACTGTGTTAAATTCTTCGAGTCAATTTCAGCGATACCATTCGAATATATTACAAGAGAACTGAATCAGGTAGAAGTAATCAATTTGCCTGGAACTTTATAAGCTATAACATGGCACCGGGTTACATGACGATAAGGAAGGCCACAACGGCATTGTTGCTGATCTATATCAGCGGATGCATCAATATTTCAAACCTGTGTTCACGTTTCAAGGTTTCGTACAAAAGTTGACTTGGAATATTTGATTACCTGTTTTACGATCCGTTTATTCAATTGCTCCATGTTTATGTCATGTACTGCCTATACTATAGCGATTAATTATAATCAACTTCTTCTCGTTAGATAAGATATCACATCACGGAATGTTGAGACCGTGTGGTCACTAAAGAGGTCACTTTCGTATTCACGTTTCTTACTATAATTCACATTTTACTGACCTGAGTCAACTACGTTTATTTATACCGGTTCTAAAGCACATCTCATGTACGTAATATACAATCACAGAAATGATCTATGTTATGACACTGACATCGATCAGCGTGTATGCACTTGCATACAAAAAAAAAACACATTCACAGTTTTATTTCTTAATTCATCAAATTATATTCCATGTATCGATGAAGCGCTAACTATATTTCTTAACAACTATTAACGCAGAGCGATGTGAACGGCACAAGGCTAGTCGTGACACTGCCTTGGAGAATGGTTGGTGGACGGTTGAGCAACGCAATACTGAGTGTGGGCTCAACACTATGTTATCACTCTCTCTCTCTCTTTTTCTCCGTTTCGGAATCAACAAACGACCTCTTCTTCCCAACTCCCAGAAACAAGCCGTCATATTTATCCAATTATTATGAAATTTGACTGGCCGCAGTGATAAGCACATTCGATATGAGCTTATATATAAGATATCGGAACATTGTCATTACCCATATTTCAGTAATAGATATCATAAACTAAATCTAAACTCAACTCAACGGACTATCCGCAACTATAAAACGAGGATAGTCTTTCTATCTCCGTGGTTGATATTTCGTTTTTTAAATGCGCAGCGGCTCTAAATGGTCGATGTGGTTAATTAATGGTATAATTCAGTATAAAATTTGAATTTTATACGATTACGTGGAAACCGGTATTCGTAAAAACGAGCTTATCAAGTCACGTAACACACAGCCTTGTCAATTGGTCTGCAATTTTTTTCGCAACTTGTAGTCGCCGTGATAATTATTGTATCATACAAGATCAAAGAAAGTGTACTAAGCTATAATTAAATGATAAAATTGATTATCAGATCTACTTTATTGGTAATTTCCAAAGGTGTGATCGAGATTACCATTTATCTGATTCTCATTTCCCCCGCCACTCTACGGCAATCGAACAGCATCGTAAATCGATTGAATAATTTTCACATAAATAGCTACAGGTATCATAATTTGCATTCTAAATAAGAGTTTTTTTTTTCAATTCATTTACAAACAGAACTGCTGCAAAAATTTCATCTAATCATTCCTTATCTTTCGCTTCACGGCAAGTGACCACATTCAATACCACTGGATGCTGATTACAGTATCTTTTCCTTATTTCTGTAAAGTATTTGAAGACAAGGTACTCTGATTGCACTGAAGATAACCGGCAAACGAAGAAAGTAACGTTTTTCATCGGGTTTAATGCGTGTACCTTTTGAAAAAATGCAATCTGTGACATCAGAGAGCGGTATGAAATTTTACACAACCCACATTTCCGTGATGATTTATGGTAACCCGGTGAGATTAAGTGGTTCTGAGCAAGGACAACTCTGACTGCCCACTCAGACACCTACACTGTCTCGTGGCTGAACCAGCCACCCCACCCACCAACCTACACCTTTGGCATTTATTGATCCTTCTCATCGCTTACCCGCATGGAACGTAAGAGCTAACTTACCATGTGATAAAACTAGAAATACCGAGGTCGTAAAAACGTCGAAAACTAAATTACTGTCAATTGGTATGATAAACTTAATATCAACTAATACCCGTAATAAATCTTTATCAATGTACGAAATTTGAAATACGCAAGCAGCGTGACTCAAAGCTGGAAATTTGAAAGGGAAAAAAAAAACTACCCGGATTCTGAGTCGATCAGAAAGAGCTTGGATAAAACCGTTCGGTGTAAAGCCTGCTCCACTAGTACATTATAATGATGTCATGACTAGGGTCAGTCGTGACCTTTAAAACTGGTATAACGGCTGTGAGTAAATTGTATCTATAACTATGACGTAGTCAAACTCGATATCCAATCAAACTTAAACACTGTGTGAACCAGGATAGAAAAACTAATTCAAGTTGATATTTTTTTTTTCAGATTTTGATTTCAATCTAATATTTGCAATATTCGATCGCCTTGACAAGCATCTCACGCCTCGAGCGATAAAAAGAACATAAAAATAAATCCGATAGTAATTAACGATTAATTAAAAATCCTTGGCATTAAAGATATCGAGGTAAACTAATTTCTCCTTGTGTTTGTAATTTATGAGTTTTTTTGGGTCAATTTTATCGGAGCATCGAATCTGAGCTATCTATTACCTCTCCTTGATGCAAATTAGTTTTTTAGTATATACGCCGAGAGAGTAGCCTCAGGGCATGTTTACTTCTGAATACGGTGACGGCATCAGAGGTAAAAAAAAAATACATATGATGTCATCACGAAGATATGAGTGTTTTGACGTCATTAATGTTTCAGGAAATTATGATGTTGGGATCATGTTTATGTAACATTGTATGGGTGTAATTGAGCAGTTCCGAGTATTTATGTGGTCATCTATCGAGACTTGAGAGAAAAAAAAAACGTTCAGTGATAATAATTTCGCACATAAAATCAGTTGTAGCCAGGTTTGCAATATCTATTACAAATTGTACAATAGCTTACGTCACTCAAATTAGGCTACTTGAGATTCACCTCACTGATTTATTCTATTAATGTCCCCCGTTTCTATGTTCTCTAAGGTCAAATATACTTAGAATAGTTGAGCCCTGGTATTGTCGGCTATAAAATTCAGCTCATTTGCTGATTTCATCGCAATTTCAAGATTATTAAATACGGACCTTATATAGCAATAAAACTTGTTACTGGGATGCAGTTTCTCTTCATTGCCAGTGCCCACTTGTAAATATCTCATTCTTCGACGATTCGTAAATTTCTTAAATTTATTAGCTCTTGTATCACGATCTTGAATACCTCGGAAGAGATTTTCAGCGTAGAAGCGGAGTCGCAAGTAACAGAAGAAACTGAATGATAATGAATGGAAGAGAACTCACCTGCAAGGACAGTTCATCCGGGAAAAGTATTAGCAGTTTCCTAGCCCGTTCCTGAAGAAGAGTGACCAGAGTGGAGTATCTCCTGTTCAGCGTATCTAGTTCACGAGCGATGTTGTCTACGGTTGTTGAATCTCGTCGAGGTCGTTTAACGGAGGCATCAAGCGACGGGCAAACCTCTTCCAACTGCTCCCTGAACGCTCTTAGTCTCTGGGCGTATATCTATAGGGGTAGGTTAGTCAGTTAGGGTTAGTGCATTAGATCGGATGGGCCGTTACCGTTAGCCTCCATCAAGCGATAGAAGAGAATCAAAATAGCTGAGATAATACGTATGAATATACACAGTGGTAACAGAATTAAATACTGTGAAAATTACATGAAAACTATTTATATCGGAAACTCAATGTGGTCTGATCACATATAATCATATCTTAATTGCAAGGCTTTGGGTAATAAATTTTTCTCAGTAGAAATTTTCGTAGCCTTAGTTACCGGCTACTAAAATTTAAGCTGATTCGGCGATAGGGCATCTGAATAAAGACGAGGAATCTTTATTTGGTAGCTTTAATTTGAAAATCAAGCAATTAGACACACGAGTGCCAAAAATATTCTGTGCCTTTGGCAGACCAAAAGCTCAAAAATAGTGTGAGAGAAGGCCAAGCAATTTTGTTGAACGCTTCAAACGTTAACGAAGGATAATCACGAGATTTTTTTTTTTTTTTTTAATTTCATGCAAAGTATAAATGAATAAAAATTAGATCACTGAGTTTTCAACCACCATTGAGTTACCTGACTGAGACAGAAGTTTTGCGAAGGAACAAGAAAAGAAAAACAAAAAGTGAAACCCGCAAGCAGTACGTAATCTCCGTCACCTTAAGAAGCTTGCCAACCTTCACCTCCATTCAACCATGCTACTCATTAATGTTGGCTTTTCGAATGATTAGATATCATAATATGTCTGCCTCAGTGATAGCATATAAATAAATAAATAATTTTAAACAAAAAACTATCTTTGGTAATTCTTTAGTAAATTTTTTTTAGTGTAACGAGTTAAAGTAAATATATCCACTAAAAATTAAATAATAAAAACGAAAAAAAAATAATAATAGTTAAGTTAGCCGTTAATTGCAATATAAAAGAAGAGTAGTCGTATTGGAAAGAGTAAAATTGGATTTGGAATAAAGGTCCGAAATATGTATTTTCGTATTTAATTAACGAAAAAACAAGATACTCGTCAATTAAAACATCTCTATAAGTATATCACAAAAGTTGACGATTTG
Source organism: Euura saliciscinereae (assembly GCA_018420115.1). Taxonomy (NCBI): domain Eukaryota; kingdom Metazoa; phylum Arthropoda; class Insecta; order Hymenoptera; family Tenthredinidae; genus Euura; species Euura saliciscinereae. The sequence continues at coordinate 46,867 of JAFFZH010015943.1, forward strand.
TTGTTCCCTTCTGAAAATCTGTATTGAATAGGTAGGTAGAGAATTTTTTATCTTTGTTTTTTTTTCTCGTGTACGTGATAAAGTGGGATGAAGATGATGAGTATATACAATGTGAATAAATAAAACAGGATCTCATTCGCTCAACAATCACGCAACTAGCTTAGGCTATACATATAACTTATCCGGCATTAAGAGCCAAAAATTCTCCTTACCTTGCCCTCGCGAATCAATCGTCCACCGGTTACATTGACTGCTTCGATTACTGGAGCCCTGTCCACAACCCTGTTCAGCAAATTCTGAAAGAAAGACGCGGTGTGTGTTATACCTTCAAATTTCCCCCCGAAAATAATTATCATACACCCGATATGAAATACCTTAGTAGTTTCAAGCTGCTCGTGAGCTTTATTGTGGATCGGAGCAAGATTTTCGAGTTTTCCATACCCTTCATCGACAAAATCGACTTCGTTTTGATACGAGTTACTGTACTGCTGAGCGAGCCCATAGGCAGTCTCAGCACTACGAAGTCTGTCGACGAGTTGACCGCAGATGTTCGTCCATCTGGAATTTAGTCTGTTAACTTCGGCATCCAGCCTGTCCATATCGCTGTGAGGACCGCGATGATTAGGTCTAGACTTTTCGACCAATCTCCTCGCGTTGTGGGCGTCGTCGTTGAGCTGATCAATGAGTATTTGTTGCTGAGATATCGCATTCTGTAGAACCATTAGATTCTCAAGTACGTATTGCAGTCCCTTAACGTCGGACGGTAGTTCGCTGAACGAAGCTAATTTGATCTCAAACTCGGATATAGCCGCGGTGTTCTCCTCGAGTCCGGATAGAACGATTTCTACACACTTCAATCTTTCGATGTAAAGATTGCTCAAATTCCACAAGTGATTCCACTTTGTCATAACGTTGTCGAGTTTGTTCCTCATTGCCGCCGTCTTCAGAGTAATGCCGCGGAATGTTTGTTGGGCTTGTTCAATTTCGGGTGCGTGACGCTGTAAGTTTTGCTCAAAGTCTTTGTGTTCGAGAACTAGATGCTCAAGGCTGTCGAGATCTCTCGGCAGCATAGCGGCGATGCGTAGATTGAGGATTCTTTCCGCCTCGTCGAGAGCCTGCTGTAGAGCGGATACTTGGTCGTTGAATATACGCCCTGCGTTCTTCGACTCCTCCTCGGCTCTGGCCCGTTTTTCAAAGTCGTCAAACAGTCTGTTAACATCGGCCATTTCTCTCTTGAGCCTCCTAAGTTGCGGGTCGGCCGGATCACCTTCGGAAAGCAGCTTGTCGGCGTCCTCGTTCAACGCCTTTCTGATAGCAGTACGCTGGTCCTGACCCATGGCCAGGAACTGTGGCAAGTCCCAACCCTTGACGACCTTTATAGTGGCGAATATCATGTTTTGTCTCAATCTCAGTTGTTTGCGCTGCCACAAAGCCACACTTCTATCGTATTGACGGCGCAGTCGTTCGGCGACGTCTAGAGCCTCTTTGTCTGGAGGTGGCAGAGTGAAACAAACTCCGGGTACCGGAGATTCGACACCCTGTGAATTCTTGACGCGCCATTTAACTCTGCCTGAATTATCGTAGAGCGTACATTGTTCGCTTTTTTCGAACGAAATCTGAAAAACAAGAAAGTAAAATCGTTATTTAGTCGACGTAAATATCAACTTCAACCGTCGAGTCGTTTGCACTCACGTTGACTTGTTTGTAGCTGCAAATAGCAGTGACTTGAATGGGTCTGGAGACAGGCTGCCTGCGCTGTTTCATGGGGACGGTTTCCTTCGCTTGATCAACCAGCCGTTGTACATGGTCTCCGTAGTTATTGAGTTCCTCTCTGAGCTCTTGCATTCCCTTGAGAAGGCGTTCCCCTTCGTCGAGAGAAAAGTCTGACTGCGAGTATACGGTGTTTAGGATTTCATCACGGTTCGATATCCACAATTCAGCCTGCTGAACTTCCTTGAAAAATGTTTGACTGTGGGCCGCGTGCTTCAGATGAACTTCCAAGCAGAGAGTCAGCTGCAACAACCATGCCCACTGACTCTGCATCGCCGCCATGTAAGCTTCGATCGTTTTAGAAGCCGGATGGTGTTGGAGGACCAGAGCCTCGCCACGGTCTTGTACAGCGGAGAATTGGATCTCACGCTTCTCTAGATCGCTCATCAACGACTGTAAATAGAAAAATACATTAGATCCTGATCTTGATTCAGATGACGATAAGCAAGGGTCAAATTTCGTTTCATTCCAGTCTAAGAATTTACATTTCCTTTTTACCTCGATTCCTGATCCGTATGTTTGCTTGTAAAAAAAATGCAGACGGAATAGTTTAGTAAGTTTCAGTCTTAACGAGAGTTTTGAACGAACCAGTTACTCACCTCGTAATATTGTTCGATGCTCTGCACATTCAAACTCTTGTCGCTCCAGTCTCTCGTGACTTCGGTTTCTTCCTTAGCGTTCAGCCAGACAAGTTCTCCGGTAGCCGACTGTAGGAAGTCTTGTAAAATGTCCAAATCCGATAGTCTCTTGTTAGAAGTAGCCAAAAGTTCTGCGTACAGTTTTTGCAGAGTGCTAAGATGTTGACTGTAGAGAGCGAGCTCGTCTCCGTGGAAATTGTTCTTAGCCTGCAGGCATTTTTCGACCTTGGAATAGAACTGGTCGATGTTCTTGTGTTCCCTCTGATGTATATCGAGTTCATTCTGAACGCTGGGAAGATCCGAACCGTAATCAGCTTCCTGCAGCTGTTTCAGCTTGGTCTTGCACCAGTCTATGCAATCGTGAAGATTTCGGAAATGCGGGTTTGTATCAACCAGACGAGTTTCATGGACGGTTGTGCGATGCTTAGTGACCACACGCTGTTCTTCGACGGGGAATGACACCGAGGACAGCGGTGCCACTAATCGTTTATGAAGTAGCGAACGCAGCGCTACCCAACGTTGATGCAGCTTCTGTACCCTGTGATGGAGCAAAATAACGTTAGTCAGTTGGTTGAATAAATATCGAGCAGGTTTATAGTCGTCGAAAATACCTTTTGTGAAGTTCCGGAGCCTGGCTATATCTGCCTTCGGTAAGAGTATGAACGTCGGTGAATATATTCTGTATCTGTATCTCTGTGTTCCTTATGTCCTGTTCCAGCAGGTCAACGGCGTGTTTGGCTTCCAAAGGATGTAGCCGATCTAGACGACGAGCTTCGTCTTCCACTCGTCTCTCGAGTTCCTCCAAACGGTTATCGGTAGATTTCATCTCGCGATGAACCTTCTCCGCGAGACGTTGCAAGCGCTCCAGGCTGTAGGACAAAATTCACATTGAGAATTCTAATTTCAATCAAATTAATTTAAGTCTGATCAAAAAGATTCTTACCGCTTGATTTCATCGATAATAGCTTGGTCTCTCTCTTGGTGCAACATCATAAGTCTGTTCCAATTCTTCTCAATAATTTCGATGTGTAGTTCGGGTTCCATGTCGACTTCTCCAACAGCCTCAAAATACTTTTGTAGATCTCTAAAGATGTGCGAGAGCCTTTGTTTGTCTCTGTACCTTGGCGGTACTTCCTCGTTCTTGAACTTTGCACTGTCGGCGGCAAGTTTTTTCATTTCGATAAGCGTCGGGGGGAACGAACGCTCTTGCATCAGTGCCATCTTTTCGCGTATCCACAAGTGGAGGGACGAGGCCAACTCGCGATATTCTGCGGAACGACGCTGTGCCTCGGCGTCGTACAATGGATGAATCGGTGGCGGTTCAGGGAACACGTCGTAGAGCGACGAAATATACGTTATCAATGACTTCTCGTCCGGTTCGGGGGTATCAACGTCTGTAATTAAAAAAAAAAGGAACGAAAACAATCGATTAACACAGTGATGCAAAATAATTTTAATACAAGTAAGCTAAAGCGATTAACGATAGGAATCATTTTTCCTCACTCCATTGACCAGTTTTTTTGATTTTCTGATCTTTTTCCTGATCAGTGGTCACCTGATCGGTGGTCAGTGGACACAGGGACGATCAGGTGGATTCATGGCTCATTGACCACCGAATGGTCTCGTGATTCACGATGATCAATCGTTTCTAGAGTAGATATAGAACGTTGACGATACCGTATTGTCACAGTCGGTGCACTTCCGGTGCACGGTTTAGTGCTTCGGACCTTGCATGTACAGCTCTAGGTCACTATTGTGTCCCCGAAGGCGATAATTTGTAGCCTATTTTGTGAGCATGATTGCAAAATAATAATAGTAATAATTGCTGTGACTGTGTGGGAAGACTCCGGTCAAATGAAAAAAAAAAAAAAAAATCGGATCGAGGAAAGCAGGTGTGAAAGAAAAATGACTATACGTAGTAATTAAGAATACTGAGGTGAAAGTTTTGACGTCAGAAATTTTTCGTCATGTAGCTTTGAGTCAGACAATGGAGTTGGTAGTCAGTCTCGTGCAATGAGTCTCATGGATGCAATTTGCTGAAGAGCCAGGAATTCTGGTTCTTGGTCGCAGGGCATGCGCCGGATACAGCTGCAACCACCGTGACAGAAAAAATAAAACACTTTACAACAGGCTACATCCTGACGAATCCTTCCGAAGTGAAACTCGCCTCTGACGTTCTGACGCATAAAAAAATGAGGAAGAAAATGATTCAACTTCGTTCGATCAGAATTCCAAATACTTTGGTTCTTCGAAATGAATTGTTACGGCGAATGGCAGAGGCTAGAGATAACCGGAAGTCCTTGAATAAAGAGTATGAGAATGAAAATTGAGAACGAAAGAGACTTTATAGGTAGTCGCGAAAGGCACGCAAGTAACACGAAACGTTTTTGAAATACAGTCTGGCTGTTCTAATTGTGCGAACAATGACTGAGCTAACGATCCGATTTCTCGAGATTCCACACCAATGAATACCGCGACAAATTTTTGAACAGACAAAGCGAGACTGACTGAGAAATCGAACAATCACTTCTTTTCTGTTCATTTCACAAAAACGTCGTCCGGCTCTGACATATTTAGGTCTGATTTCTGACGAGATGAGTATATAAGAAGCCTTCTCGATGGCTCCACTTTTTACCTTTTGAAAGATGAGGTCAAATGGAAAAGAGAATTTGTAAAAATCGAACAATACTCTGCAATGGATAGAATTGAAAAAGAAAATCTGCAGTCCCAGTGACTTGGTGAACGTCAATCTTCCGAATTTGTGACATTTCGTTGTCTAGATCGTGTCTGCAGCGCGAATAGTTGTGCATAAAATGTGACAAAGATAGTGGTGCCAGTAGTGTGACATTTTTATGATCTCAAGGTAGTAAAAAGCAGAGAGATACCAGGCTTTTGTCATAAGGTGATACATGAAAGTCTTCGACCTATTGATCTCGGGTAGACTGCAATTCTAGGACGACATGACATTAATTCCCGAACCCGTTTTCGCTACGGGAATATATCTAGAGACTCTAAGAGAGTCAAAGGTTCTCTCCAATCCGTTCCGCATTTCCTGATCGACTATACGAGTCGTATAGTATACAGACACCAAGTCTAGTCACGACTTGTTTTTTTTTCTTTTTTTTACTATCTCTGCTCGAATGTGTAAATTCAGAATGAGTGAAGCGAGATTGCAGACCCTGTCATATAAATTGATGAAAAAGAAAAATACGTTCAGCTGCGTTGAATAGCGAAATCTTAAAAGAGGAATTGGAGAATATTTAGATCAAGAAAAAAGCAGCGAATGGGCAAAAAACACGAAGAAGAAACTCCGATAGTTGCGTGAGGCTCAATTTCTGATGCTCCAACAAAATAATGAACTGCACGACATATACTGTGAAATGTTAGGCGCTAAAGTTTAAACAGAAAAAAATTTACGGAGTGTCTCGCAAGACCATCGCGTGTTGCTACATAATAAAAATCCTTATTTACTCGCGAATAAAACTGTTGAAACAGTGAACAACGTAAATAAAAAAAAAGTTCCAACTATACCAAAACGATTTCGATTCACTTGGTCTTCTGTTACTTCAATTTTTTATATTGACTAATCGAAATTAATGCGAATTAACATGATATGATATGAATTAATTGGCATTAGATGAATTATTTCGAATTAGTCGAAATTAACGAAAATTATTCCGAATTAATCGGAACTAACTTGGATTCGGGTTTGAATTAATCTCAGAAATATCGCAAATTAGTTTTAACTTTTTTTTTTTTACAAGGATGATTGCGAATTACCTTCGGGATCGAGAAGCCTGGTAACGCCGTACTCGCGCTCAGCGATGTGGAAGACCCTGTCGAGGCGTTCGCGGGGTTGACTCGCCCTCGCATTTCGCCAGTCTACCAGGTCCGGTCTGTTTCGATGAAGAAGTGCACTGAAGGCGAGACCGTCCCTCCAGGATCCTGTAAAGTCCGAAACTCTGACTCCTGGGTAACGGGCCGTAGAACGACGAGCCCATCTCAGAAGAGCTTCGCGTGCTGTTACGTTCTGTTCTTGGCCAACGATGTCGGATATCTGGAAAATCATCAAAAAAATAACAAATATAATCATTGACTCAAATTTTCAGAATAATTATTAATAATTCACTCGAGCATTGTGTCATTTTTTCCCGACTCGAAAATAACAATATTTCATATTTTAACGCAGAATTTTCTGCTGCACAAGCTTCTGAAGTATATGTAGGTACTCGAAGTGAATAATATGGGTATAGAAATCTTCAGTGAAGGAAGACGCTGTATTTTCTGTGGTATGTTCTAAGTGGCGCTAAAATATTTCATGGTAAGAAATATATCGTGGAGTTATGTGAAGCCAAGTTGCCCCCCTGTGGCTTGTACTTTCTCAGTTGCGTTGTTCTTGCAGCCTGCGGTATATCGATGAATATTGCAAAAACCATCAACTTCAAATACTCGATACCGTTATCAATGGCAAAGAGCAAAAATTTCATAGAAAAAGTCTTCATCCTCCTCACGATCTTTACAGTCATTTCGGACTGGGTTTGGCATATTTTTTTGTGGATATCGTTGAAAACACTGATTTGTCTATCCAACACAATGATCTCATTGAAATTTCGAAGGAGTGAAATACTACATTTCAATGCTGCCTAAAAACCACAATAATAGGAACAAAGTGTACGAAAATATGTTTTCCTGTTCGCTTCATTTTGCTTTTTTTTTCCGACGAACCAAATCATCATCAGATGCACTATTCGGAATATATAATTTATCATGAAGATTGTCATTCCGTAAAAGTGAGTGAAATAACAGTTCTTGAAAGAATTTTAATGAGTGTTTGTCTAGAAAATTGCAGACGTAGATGAAAAAATGTCCACAAACACAAAGATAAGTATTTGCTAGTATTGGAAATCGAGATAAATATCTTCCGTTCCGTCGTGGATCCGGTACAGTTTATTTTCTCTCTTAGAGACTGGAGAGACTTTTCTAGAGAAACTGCTTCTTCGTGCTTAGGAAGTGCCGATGCAAATTGAACGCTCGGTAATAGCAAGTTTAACCTTTCACGATTCTCCACTGCATAATACATAGTACAGACCGAGGCACTAATGGAAACAGCTTCTGCGATATGCAGGAGCATAGATACTAATTATTTCGTTAATTGTAATATAAAACAACGAATTACGGGTGGATTCAATGACTCTAAGCAAATAGAATATGTTTTTCAACATCCTCCTCTCTGCAGCATACTAAACACAATATGAACTGGATCGTTGGTTCCAATTAGGCGTCTAAAATCGCAACGTCAGGAGTTTAAAAAAAAATCACGCTACACGACTTTCACGTGTTCGAGAATACGTGACGCAATAATCGTTGATGCGATTCCAGATCCTCTAATACCAAGATGTGTTAACGTTCTTTTTTATGCTGTCAGTGTCTTTTTTGCTGTCGATAAAAAAGAAAAAAGTCATCCAACGAATGGAAAGTTAATCACAGGTAGACGTCAGGTGACGGAGTAAAGAGTGACTCATTCGTCAACAATCTTTAAGGTCTTACTCACTTTCATCTCTTTTCATGGTCGTGCGATAATACCTAACACATTCTACCAGGAATCGAGTATGGAAAAAAAAGAGAAGAACTTGAAACAGATCAATGTTTCGACCAATCTGATTTCTGGATCATTGAACCCTTCCCATTGTTTAGTGTAGTAGAAATGTTCGGTGAACCGTGTGCCGAACAAAGCGCAACATCTCGTTCACGATTATCTATCGCAACGCTGATATCGTTCATTTGGGTTCAAGTACGTGAGCTTATTTTTAGTTGTCGTTAAAAAAAAAGTGGCAGCTGTGGCTGACACTGAACAATTGAACTATTCCACGGTTTTTCTAATTAATTGCCCTACTAATCTATGAACTAACGTCTGAAGAGTGAAGAGCTTAATTCGAAAATTATCTCTCGTTTGATAAGGGAATATTTCAATGTTTATTAAAACACGATTTTCGCCTTCAGGTCTTACCAACGATGACCTCTCATTATCAAAATGTGTTTGAGGTATGGATCAATGAACCTGAGCGTCAATAGACGTCTATATTTTATCACGGGTTGATTATTGGCTATTCTGGTATTTTGGCATCGATCCAGCTGAGTATTCGCCCGCAGATCTAACGAAGCAAGAAGAAGAATGCGATAACGTAGTTATGCCTGAAATCCGTTTGAATCGTAATTTAATTGCCCTTTGATGAAGTGCTCTCAAGCTGATAGGCTGCACTACGTTCGTTTCATGCCTAACAGCCCACGATCTCTAGCTCTGCGCTCTGGACGTCAAGCAGATGTATGCCACTTCTATATGCGGCCTTGCGCCTCGACTAGCAGACAGGAATAACAACGTCTTGAACAAGACTCGAGACCTTACTTCTTTTTTTTTTTTTTTTTGCAAAACTGCATCAATTTGCAGCTCTTCGAATAAAATGATTTTTTTTTTTAATAACTTCCGTTACAAAAATAGCCTTGACGATATAATCGGAATTATAGCCTGAATAGGATGTAAAAATAAGCGGGAATAATTGAAAATTGCATAATGGTGAGTAAAAGGGTTCTAAGAATGACCAATTTATAACGGTACCTATACCGAAAGTTGCTTTTTCCTTCGTTCTTCAAGACATACCTAATCTTCGACATCGATTCGCTTCATCAAATTCCTGAGTTCGCAATTCCTCTCTATAACTACTTACACCGAAAGATTTCGTAATAATTGCACTGGTACTCCGATTTGCTGAAATTACTGACACGATTCCCTTCCAAATGTGCAGAAAAAGCTATTAAATCACTACCAAATTAGAGAACAGAAGAGTTCTTTGCCCTTTCATAATTCAATTTCTTGTACTCTCTTCGATATAATCAGTTCTCTGAGGTAAAGAAAAGGTTCAAATCTCTAGGTCCGGTTGTAAAACGGTCAAAAGTCAGTTTTTGCGCAGTCCGAGATGATGATTTTTATACCCAAATAATTTCGTCCTCTAGTCTGTGATTAATGACCAAACTTTTTTTTAGGCGAAGGTCACATCGGATCAGCAAGTAGGTACGAATCTAGCATCTAACTAAACGTTGATAAAACTTTGCAGATTTTTTTTACTTTCCTTTAAATACCAAGGTCTCTAAAAACGATTTTGTGGACCGCATTGATTGAGCAGACTCATACTGGACGGTTCATTTTTTCGAAGAAAATCAAAGTGTGATTGGAAAGATCGTCGTCAGAATTAGTCGACTAGAAAGTTTCATACCTGAATTACATAGTTTGTTCTTCCTGTTAGGAACGAGACTAGAAAACCGAATCAGTAAATATGCGATTAACGATAACAAGATTAAGAGGAAGAAGGTGAGATAGGTGTGAATAAACCTCGAATTAAATTATCAAAGTCATTCAGAGTGAGTTTTCTAAACGGTCGACAGTAATTTAATAATGAAAAAAAGACTTTCAATCTATACAGCCGGAATCAATTCATATTTAACGATCCGTGATGATGCTGATCAGTTCAAATGTCTGCAGTTCCAAGTATAACCGGAATGATTTCACACCAAGGTGTCTGTGTAAGGAGTTGAACCCTGACAAAAAAGGTACCTCAATCTCGGGTTCGAGTAACATACAAAAAGCAACATTTAATCGCAAAGAGTAAAATTCTTCGAGGAAGATAATTAGAAAGTTGAACAACTTTGATACCGATTGAAATCAGAACATTTCAGTATTCATGAAATGTAATAGAATCGTGAAATCCCGTTCATAATTGTAAACATTAATTTACTGTCTTCGCAAAGGAGCTGCGTTATTGCCTCATACCCGGATGACGTCATACGAGCTCTTATGGCAATGTTGCGAGTTGCTTGGACCGTTCTTATAAGTTGTACTTAGTCAGTGAACGTTGTTGTACGTAAGGTACTCGCAGACGTTTCTTTTGCTGCTCACGATACATAAACGAGACAGAGAAATAAATCACTGGCTCAAGAAAGTTTCTATACAACATTTATTTTCAAAATACATAATCGCTGTTGGCTTATTGCAGGCCTGACAACTGAAACCAATATATAGAACTATATCCATATTGGAATGAATACCTGCGCAGTAGAAAAAATACCAAAGGAAAATGAACAAAGTCGAATTTTTATCGAATTGATTGCCGAATAATATTAATATTCTGAATATTCTGACAGCACGTAGTGGATACGGAGGCGTAGGAGGTACGTTACTTGAAATTCGCCCACCGCACCGGTCTCGAAATCACATGAATGTTATAGGACAATATATTTTACCGATCAAGCCTCGGTTTTATTTTCATTCCGCATGCAGCAAATGAAGTCAAGTCCGTGTCCTCGATTCGAATGGTCGGTATAAGGTAGGCGTCGTCCCAGCTTATGGAAATCAGGATACCTTTTTGGCGCCCACGAAAATACGACTCGACGTTATTTTATATATTTCTTCGCCATCTTCTCGTGGGTACGAAGAGATAGTTTTCATAAATTTATTTCATAACGAGCTATATATCCTCGATTCCCATCATTGAGAAAAATATAATCTTCCCAGTCAATCGATTATTATAACAGTTTGGAGCCAGTTTATTTTTGTCTTCGGGTTCTTATTTTATCGCAGAAAATTTCATGACGAAGAACCGCAAGTAGAAGTGAAGTATCTGTACAGTAATTACCCGACCGTTATAGACTAACGATAAAAGTGGTACACACAGGCGCTGGCAAGATCACCTTGGCCATTTATAGAGGGACTAGTCTAGCATATAGTGCAAGATTTATCATTATTAAGAGGAAAACTGGATCCGTTCAATCGAGAGAGTGACACGTCGCACATTGGTCCGGAACTGGCTAAAACGCGCGCATAATGATTATTGTACAATAACTTTGCAACCAAAAGTGATAGAAAGTTGATTAAAAAACCAAATTGAAGCCTAATTAAGCCGTTGTAATATGAGTTGTCAACAAGCGTTTTAAAATTATTTGCAACAAAGATATGGACGCTCAAAGATCAGCAATAAAAGTAGACGTTTTTCAACTATTTCATGGAATGAATTTATTGATTAAATTGGTTTATAAATTATCATATGACGAATCAAATGGCCGAAAATACAAATTTCATGAAAACTTGAACAATACACTATATGTGGGGCATTCCATGCCAAATCGACCTGCCGGTGACTCTCGACCTCTCATATCTGGTCCGTGATTTTTTGTCTCATTCTTCCGACTCTAAATAGCAACGAGATTTTTTTTCAGACTTTTCAAAATAAATTTGAGCACGTGGTGAATTTTAGAAGTTTTTTTTTTCAACACCTCGATGGCCGTAACCGAAAAATCTGGAAAAATTCTCAAAAAGCTCATGTCCAAAATGAAAATCTTTGACCCAAATTGCATAATGTGCAAGCTCTTCCTTCGACCTGATTTTTTTAGCTTTTATCTATTTTAATATTATTTTATTAATTTTTTTATTTTTATCTTACTTTTATTCATGATTTACTGTGATTCAATAAATTCACGGTGCATTGATCTCCACACCAATTATTTTTTGGTAATTTTTTCATCGATAAATCTAAAAATCAGGTTGAAGGAAAACTTTGGACATTATGCAATTTAGGTAAAAAAATTGCATTTTGGACAGAGGCTTTTTGAGAATTTTTCCAGATTTTTCGGTTACGGCCATCGAGGTGTTGAAAAAAAAACTTTGGAAATTCACCACTCGCTCACATTTATTTTGAAAAATCTGGAAAAAAAATCTCATTTTTATTTAGAGTCGGAAGAGTGAGACAAAAAATCATGGACCAGATCTGAGAGGTCGAGGGTCACCGGCAGGTCGATTTGGCATGGAATGCCCCATGTACAAAACAAAACACAAATTTCATGAAAAGTTAAACAATAGACTATATATGTACGAAATTCAAACTGTTTCATCTTCTTCGAACTCAGGCTCATCAACTCGGTCTTTTTCTGACTCTTTCAATAACGATTTAACTTCTTCAGGTAATTCACGTAGGTATAGGAGCCTGTTTTTTCGACAAGGCTCGTAACTGCGTTATAAAAGGGTCAGAAGTGATGAAAAACCTATTGAAAATATCCGTTAGATTCGAAACCGTGCATAGTTGCAGAAATATTGCCCTCCAACACTGCGGGCAATGTGCAGCGAGCCTGAGCATCACACACCGACCGCGCTTTGCGCACAGAATTTCGATGTTTCATAATCTTTAAAAATCATTTATTCCTAAGGTAGCAAAAAGGAGCAAATGAAATTTGGTGGGTATGTTGAAGAAGGATAGTAGTTCAAAATGCGGAAAATCCCAAAGTAAAACCTCGTAAATCTAAAAAGTTCTAGACTGTGCAAGCTTGATCATTTAAATTACATTTGGAGAAAACAGCCTATCTTTAGCCTATTAATAACTATTGATAGAATTGTTATACTTAAGGTCAATAGGAACCAAAATGACCAGTAATGACGTATCATTGAAGGGGGAAACGAAGTAAATAGCTGCAAGTAATAGGAAAAAAAATCCAGTCGATTATTATCAACCAAAAGTTAACAAGATTAGAAGACATTAAAATGAATTAAAAAACGCTACTTTGCGTCGATTGTGGCATGAACACAACGTGACTGATGGCCATATTGAGCTTCGATTCTGGCTAGTTAAAGTATCTATATTTGATAAAAAAATATACGGGGATATTTAAAAAATAATGTTTTTTTCCCATTATGCGCGCGTTTTAGGCAGTTTCAGACCATTGTGCGTCGGCAAAGGTGCGGTTTTACCGTTCGCGGAAATCAACGATTCAAGTTATGCACAATCTTGAAAGACACGTGGTCATATCAAGAATTCCTCAAAATCCACAATTTTTCTTCGCTCATGAGGACAAAAAAATCCTCGTTTTTTTTTTCATCTTCGAATGAATTCGACTTGTTATCCGAATTAATCGTGAGAACTAATTTCAAGATTCAGTGACGAAGAATGAAAGAATGTCTAGTTTTGATAAATACAACCAACGTTATTCATTACCCTGACAGTTTTTGGTTTTGGTGACAGTCGTTGACCGAGGGCGGTGGTGGTGTATCTTGAATCTTGAAGAGCCCTCGGTTGCGCACGTCGCGTTAAATCCTCACCGACGCTTTTTTCCTCGCCTCTTGTCAACGTCGTCGTCTTTCTGACGATACGAGTTACGATACGACGGGTTCCGTTTTCCCCCCTTTTGGAGGTCTTCGTCGACTCGATTGAAGAGCCTGAGTTTCACATTATTGCCATTTCATTTTCATTCGGAAGATAGGGAATCCTAGCGATTTTTCCCCCTCGTCGTTTTTACCATTTTCGAAGAGAAAAATCGAATTTTTAATGAGAAAAATCTTCTCGCCCAGGCCGGGAATCGAACCCGGGTCTCCCGCTTGCTGTCCGAGGACTCGAACCACGGGACCACGCTCACCCGCTATTCTTCTCATCAAAGACACTATATCAGTGGTGATATGTAATTTAGGGGAGAGATGTTACCTAGCCCGTTACAATTGTCGAACAAAAATATACCCGGCGTCCCTACGCACTGTGTAATCGTGATAAGCGAGTTTGAGCAACATAATTAAGATAATATTCGTTCGAAGCCTAAAAAACTTACTATATGATAACAGTGAGAGATACTATACGTCCGCGATGACGTCAAAAAAGAAAGAAAAGAATCGCTTCGAGTCATCGTGATGAAAATTTCGTGATACAACTCTGAGGAATTGAATCCAACAATACATATATGTACAGCAAAATCTTGGTAGAAAAAAAAAGAAAGAAAATTGAAAAATGATGTATAATTACAACGCGCCTGATTGCCTTGTCTAACCTATTTAACAATATTTCTTAATTCGTATCACGCCTTGGCTTACATCAATCGCCCTCAGGCTCATCGTCAGAGACCTTCGTGGCATATATTACGCGGTACGAGACCATTTAGAGATCGGTATGAGCGTGGGCAAGATCAAGGCCGATCAGCTGTTATTTAATTCGTAAACAAGTTTACTACTAGAAGAAAAAAAAAATTGGATTCCTCAAATTTGTGGTTCGCATTGAAATTTCTTTTTACAATTTTCATACACTTGTGTGATAGAAGAGAAAAATGATAATTACGCCTTGAATGAAGCGTTGTTCTTCTATATTCAAGCTTTAGTGACGTCATAAAGTTTTTGTTCGGTACAAATAAATAATAATATTATTAATAATAATAATGACTATTAAAAAATCGAACAAAACCACGCGAATCCGCAATTCTATTCTTTTCAAGTTCTTCTGAAGCTGTGTTAGGTATATTTAAAATTCGAATTGAATAAAACTGCGCTTGTCGCAAAGCGTTAGTGAACACCACCTTACGGTACAACATCCGTTCTTCCCTCCATTGTCTAGGTACTCCATTCTAGTCCCCTTAATTCGTTTGAACAAAGCCTCGTTTTTAAACCTGTCGGATTAAGCAAACATAAATTCAATTCTCTGATTTGGTAAAAACGACGAGGAGACCCCCTTTTCTCGAGGCTATCTTCCTCGTTTCAATTCGTTGCTCCCGTTACCTAGGACCTCCGTAGAAAGTCGTCTTTTCGTATAAATCGCTTGCAGATCTGAGGCTGCATTTCCGCTCGTATTTGACGCGGCTACGTTGTCTCTGTCGTCTTCCTCTCTCGTTCCTTGAACGAAGAGTCGTCCACTTTTGCTGAACCGATACATCGACATTTTAAATATTTTTCTTTATTGCTGTATATGCAATTAATGAATTAATTAATTATTCAAATTTTGTTTGTATTAAAATTCTTCGTTTTTTTTTTATTATTCATTCATTTTTTCCTCAATAAATTAATTCGGTTTCTTGATTCGTTAATTTTTAATTTTTTTCATTATTTTCACTTAGAATTTATTATAATTGACTATTTTCAGAGATTCAAGCTTTATTAATTTATTAATTGATTAATTTGTTTGTTTTTTTCATTTCTAGTTAGTCAATACCAAAATTTAAAGTCTGCAATATATGAATCAGCTGATCACAATACACGTGTCAACGATTATGACGTTTGATTGCTTACGTTATAAATAATGAATTAAGCGTCTTTATGTTACAAAAAATATATATATTGAAAAAACTATTATCTAAAAAATGACAAAAAAATAACACCACGAGTATTCGTTGATTATTCGATGTTGAATTATAACTTCTAAATTATCGACTACATTATATCGACGTTCTTTTTTCAATTAGGTATGTTTTAATTTTTTTTATATCCAAGACGATATGGGATTAAAAAAAAAAAAAATCGTTTTATCCGATTGTCAAATAATTATCAATTCACATCACTGTAATTAACCGCAGAGGTTCAAGACAAACATTATATTACGCAACTGTCCCTAGTTACAAAAGCGGAGTAGATAGATTATATTATATAAAAGATGTGTGTGCAGTTGCCCAATTCCAACATTATAAAAGTCTTCGATGTTTATTGGTTTTTGATTAGGAACAATAATGACGATAATAATCGGTAATCAACAATGAAAACAAACGCGCGCGTCACGAGAGCGGAATCGAACTCTTTAGAACCGTCCGCTCGAGCGACCGGCTCGTGAAGTGACTGTCGAGGGAATGAGATCCGCGGTTCCCCCTTCCACCCACGCAACACCGATCCAATATCACAGAGTAGGAGGGCAAAGAAATAAAGAAATATACACAGGTGAGAGAGATACTCTACAGAGGCTACAGCCGGTGGTGTCTCCATGCCCGTCTCACTCGTTAACAAACTATAAGGTCGTCTTTTGCTTTCTCGTTATCTTCGTATCTCCCTCAGACTCTCTGCTTTTTCATACACCTAATAGGTATATTCATACGTATATATGTATACCTATATTGTATATTCATTTGTTTCTCACTTTATCTATCATCGTGCTCTGTAGGACACTGGTAAAGCGACTATACAGACGTTTCTGTGGCACAAGACCATTATACTAAATAATACGGAAGATCGGACGCCTCCGTCCAGGCAGGTAATACAATAATTTACACCATTCCCCCCCCCCCCCCCCCAGACCCCCCTTTTTTTTACATGCAATTCAATCATTAGAATACATTTTTTCTTTCTTTTTCTTTAATGTTAATATTTCTTCGATACTTTCTGTAAAGAAGTCAAAAGGTTTCATTTTTTTTTATTTTTTTTTTTGGCCTTGTCTTCAAATAATTCTGCCTATTATACCTAGAATTCGGATGTTTTTTTTCCCAATTTTTTCAAGCATT
Organism: Euura saliciscinereae; assembly: GCA_018420115.1. Taxonomy (NCBI): domain Eukaryota; kingdom Metazoa; phylum Arthropoda; class Insecta; order Hymenoptera; family Tenthredinidae; genus Euura; species Euura saliciscinereae. Next base: position 63,546 of record JAFFZH010015943.1, read on the forward strand.
ATGCATTGATAGAAACTGTTATCAATTATTGTAACTTTTTTTTTCTTTTTCCAATTTCAATTAGTTGCGAAATTCATAATTGAATTCTTCTGTATACTATTGCAGGGTTATAATGATTCGAGAATTGACGAATAAGGAAATTTGTCGAGACAGCTGATTTCTGAGTTATAAATAAAATATTGTTGAAGATATACGAAAAGATACAAAAACGTAATGAATAAATAAAAAGAAGAACGACATTGCTATATAAAAATTATTCAAAATATTTTCATTTTAAATACATATGTAAACAGCTATAGAGTTTTTTTTCTTATGTTCTCTTACGTGAAACATGTGACAGATGGTTTGTTTATCATTGGGAGTCAATTTTATATGTATCGTGACAAATGTATGCGACAAGTTGTAGCACATACCTACGCATCTTAATAACCGTGACACACAATCGACGGTATAATTAAACTCCCACATATCCGATATTATTATTCCCTATAGTAGGTGGAAAAAAAAGAGAAGAAAAAAAATTATAATAATTTCACCGATATGAATTATCTCTGTATTGCAATCGAGATAACGATGAATGACAAATATCGTAAAAATAAAATACAATAGTTCAATGATAATTGATGAATTTAATAATAATCTCCAATTAGAAGCTTCTGATATAAACCGCGTATCATTATCAACGGTGCAATGAAACACTACGTTATCAATTTATAACTGAATAAATAAATCCGTGTACACATATTACTCCACATTTATGTCTATATGAAACGTTTTTTTTTCTTTTTTTTTTTTTACGGAACACAAAAACAGTTACTAAACAAATTAATCATCCACGCGTGGGTAATTCGCAGTTACGGTTCTTCCAGCTTTATAGTTGAGAAGAAATAAAACAATGCGTGGCGTTGGGATCAATGGATCGACTGGAAGAAACGATCGAAGATGACGATGAATGGAACATCGAATAAGTGATCTCGTACCGTTTCATATATTCAGTAACGTAACAAACACGATTTCACTCATTCGTCGCATTCGTTAGCATCGCACCCTCCTCGTTATATGAAAACCGAACGTTCCACCTTATGGTTACAGACCTTAGTTTCCTGGCCCCTCTATATACGTCTGTCTACTGCCCATAAACGTACGTGAACCGGTGCGTATGGCTGCTGTTTGATGCGTGTACACAAGCATATATAACTGCATACGGTGTATATCAAATAAATAAATGAACCTAGAGGTATTTTCATTCTAAATACTTTCTCAACGTTTAGGTAATGTTTTTTTTTTTCCATCTTTATTTTCTATCTTCAGTCGATCGAAGTATAGGTCGATGAATCGTTGATTAATTAACAAGTTTTCACTTTTCTGTCGATATAAAAATTTCATTCACTTTACTTTCTTCTCTCATCTATATATGTACGTACGTTCGATTTGGGATTCAATTTGTAGTTATAAAATACCGCGAGAAAAAAAAAAAAGAAACCCATCGTATCGAGCGGAAGGTAGAAGTAAACGCAGGTAGAATAAGGCCGAACGGAAATGGCTTCTGGATTAAACGTCCTGGAGCATGATGATTTCATATCCGGTATAAAACCGTCGGAGGCCTATGGCCTACAATCTACACCAGTAGGTACTGGTTTCAGGTGAGTTTAGATTCATCTTTCACCTATATGCGGTTTATTTTGTGGCTCGTCTTCTTGTTCTGCGGTCTATGAGCATATATCTATAATCCATACTATCCCCCCCCCCCCTCCCCCAACTTTAGAAATTTGATATACTTATACTTTTTAGAATTCTATTCAGTTCGTCTCAAATTTGTAGCCAAAAAACATTTCACGCATCAAGAGAAGTAAGAAAAAAAGTTTTTTTTGAATGGCACTTTGTCACGAATAGGTGCTTTTTTTGGTACCCTCGCGATGATGAACTTAGCACGCGATTCTAACGCACGTATAAACAAGTGATGTGAGTATATTAATTTATGCAAATTACGAATGCTTGTGTTATGAATTCAACAAAGTTCGTCAATTAACACGGTTTTATTGCTTCAGAGATACGGGAGACTGATTTGCATCCAGGTTACACCTAACGGTGTAATGATTTTTCAATAAAAAAAGACTGTAGATACCTATTAATACTTTCAGAGAATTTCACACATATATATACATAAAAAAAAAGGTTTTCTAGAATCATTTTATTGAATCCGTTTCAATATATATTTCGAGTCCAATATAATGAATTATGTTATAAAAGGAAAAGTAGATTAAATGACATTGATTAACTTCCGTGTAATTTTAGGTGACGAAATCTGTTGGCAGGGTCATTTCAAACGACTCGACACCCACGCACTGTAGTCACTTGATATATTGTCAACGGATCCGTTGATAGTTGTGTTACATTATGTAATTTTGAAATTTCGAAACGCGCACCCATGACGTAATCGCCCATTGGACATAATGACGGCGATGGTTGGGACCATTCGTTTCATTGGCTAACTCAGTTGGCCTAGGTCAAACGCGAGAAGAATCATTTAAAACGATTACGTCACGTAGGTGTAATGACATCATACCTTGAAATATACCAACGTGAAGATCACAGGTACGAATTGATAATAACCATCAACGGTCATTCTCATTCCTCGCTTCTATCTCAAAAACAAATCCTTTTGATAAATTGGACCGATTAAAGAACAATAGAGATTCACCGATTCCACGACTATACAAGAACGGCGTATTAAAGCGGTTGAATTTACATTCTACTGCCAATTATTATGCTACGGTGTGCTGATAAAAGCAGGTGAATAAGAGCACGTGAATCGGTCGAAAAGCTTCAGTTTTTACTATAAATTGAATTTAGACTTTTTTTTTTGTTCGTTTGTACAATCACTTGGAATATCGAATTTCTAGTGGCCACTCGATTCCGCGGGCACATTTTCCGATTTTCCATGACTGAAATAATTATTTTTCCCTGAAATTTCAACGTACGATTCGTGCAAAAGCCACTAAAAATTTTAGTAACCTGGTTCAGAAAAATCGTCACATAGTATATAGAATCTGAATTTTTATATGGGAAAGATTTTTGAAATCCATGGATTCTATGAATATTCCTTGACCGAACGAAAAATTAACTTGACATTTCGTCGCCTTAGTATAATACTTGCCCCTGATACCATTCAGATTTGACAAAAATTTTCGACTTTAAAGTTGGATAACATTTTTTGAAAGTATTTCCATCACACTTTTGTATAATCGTATCATCGTGACGTATCCTTGCAACAGTTTTTCAGTTTGATTTGCTCAATTTGAATTTTCATTTCAGTTATTTCATAAAACTCCAGTTTGTTAGAAAATCTTCTGTACGACAAATAAGTACTAAGGCAATGATTCCCCAGACTTTTCCCTGACGTACCATAAATTCCCTGATATTTCCAACAAAATTGACAATATTTTGTCTATTCTAGCATTAGAAGAACGAACGTGTATGGAAATCGTGTGGCAGAGATAGTGTAAAAATAAAGAAGCTATTTAACCGCGAAGAAGAGGAGATACCGTAGAGTAGTAGGTATAAGTCGGAATTATAACCGTACGCTGAGAGAAACGGTACCGTATCCTTAATCTTATATTCGTGTTTATTTATTTTATCAAGCAAGTTTCAACGATTGAGTTCACTGGTGCATATCATCGGCTGGTAAACAAGTGTAACGATCGCTGTACAGGTAAACTTTTCTCCACTACGTAATACATACTTATTACAGTATAATGTATACTATAACTATGTGATTAAAACGGCGACAAATTGAATGGACGGGTAAATTGACCAGGATGAAAAGAGTTCAATCGAGGTCATTTTTGACAGTCTGCAGACCACCGACGGTTACCGCCTTCATTTGTTCGTCGAACGTATTGAATGCTAATTGTTCCTCCCACCACGTTGCCCTATTCGGCGATTGACATATTCGTATACAGGGTGAAATTTCTGACCTTCAAGAAGCTCCTTTTTTTTAGATTAACGATGATACAGTCTGAAGTTGACTATATAGAATCTAAGAACAAACTTTCAAAAGCTCATTTTCCGATTCTAGCCAACTTCAGACTGTATCATTGTGAGGAATTCACCTTGTATATCGATTGTCTCATGATCGAATGCTGCTCACAAAATTGTTAATGAATAATTTTCTGTTACATCGTTTGAACGATAAAGTGAAACTATAGGCCAGTCTCGTCTCGTTTTGTCTTGTCGGTTAATGTGAAGAGGGAATGTAGGTAAAAGGTTTGAAAAATCCATGATCGTAGTAAATTTAATTGACTTAGTGACCCCTCCCCGTCTTCCCAAGTTTCGTACGTCTTACGAACGAAGAAGATTATCTGACATTCGAAACGACGGGCGTAACTTGATACTGTCAGACATTGGGGGCCATTGGTATCCGAATCTTCGGTAGTTTCATACACTGAGAGAAAAATTCATTCGTAATTAACACAGCTGGTTTTTGATATGCCGAATCGACCATTTGGTTAACATTTGACAAAATTTGTGGTTAAACTGAAGGAAGTAGGTATTTGACCGGAACAAAATTTCGTCCAAATTATATAATAATTTGAAAAACGAAATATGTGTACACAGACATGGAACAATAATCAAAATCGAAATTCTGTGGGATTCTTTTCTTTTTCCCACTTCAAGCAGGGGAAACTTGATTAAATTTTATCGATTGTTTGTATGTTTGTATGTTTGTTTGGTCAATGAGACACACTTTGAATTATGACACGCGGTTCAAGGGCTTCTTATAATTTTTAGCCGATGTAAAAATACTGCAGTGTTGAAGTAGGCTGCACAAAGTATAAAAATTTTTGTTTTTACGGCACAGGCATTACAAAGTCACTTTCTGACGCCTGTTTTCGTTCCGGCAAAGGGCACTTTATACCGCTAAGTTCAAAGTTGCGGTATAAAGTCTTTATTCCGCAACTTTGACGCGCAGTTCGAAGTGCGCATGTCAAAGTTGCGGAATGAAGTCTTCATACCGCAGGTTACCCCCTCTCTATACGCAGTTCGTGCGGAACTCAACTGGCGTCAAAGTGACTATTAATGCCTTTTCCGTAAAAAATATTGTATGGGGCGCGCGCAGAAAGTAACTGTTCGGCAAGGTTATGTTTTTAGTACTCGCCGTTGCTTTACAAGGCTCGCCTTCGGCTCGCCAGGTAAAATCAACGGCTCGTACGAAAAACATAACCTTGCCGAATAAACAGTTACTTTCGGCGCATGCCACATAAATATCTATTCTTGGCTCAAGGTTTGCGGGCATAATTCGGCACCGGATACGCGATGATGTTAATGAGTCTGATTAACATAATAATAATTACAATGAAATAACTTCTAAGGAATGTCAACGCCTACGTCGGACGTATTTATCGAACATCGCCCACGAATCGCCCATGAGATCGAATTTCAAGAATTGAATAAAAAAAAAGAAATTGTCTCGCAATTAACTATTTACACATTCGTAATTATATTATGCATGCAAAACAACAAGATCACATTGGAAATCTCTGGAAATAACAAGAACCACTTTTTTTCTTTCGAACGAACCAATATATCTGTGCATCTGCAGAAGTTTTAAAACGACGAGAAATTAAGACAAAATTTTGATTTTTTTTTCTTTGAGAAAACAAACTCGATTGATAATTGATTTTTATCGTAAAGTCCATGTGATTAATTTTCCCACAAGTTATAAAATTTCTTTGATCTACAATATTTTATATGATCTTAGCAAATTTATTTTAGGGAGATCACCTCGAGCTACGTCGACTAATTGCGCCTTGTAGGATAAAATGAATTTGTGTAAGTGATGACAAAACACGGGACACAAAAACTATAAGGAGATAAAATCTGTCATGGCTGCGTTTTTTTTTGTTGTGTTCTTTTTCAATCCTGATTCGACACAGACGATATTAAATGAAAGATTTTTTTTGTTTCTCGTCTGCAGTGGCTATGAAGACTTTCGATTGAGACAATAAAATTCACATTTACATATTGAATGACAATTCACATGCACCGTTTAATCAAGCGAGCCAAAAATTCTTCTTACATACTTAAAATTAAATCTAAAGAAGTGTTTCAAATTCTATTACTGAGTACCAAGTACATTAAATTCATTTAATTACTCGCCATACGAAATACGAAATACGAAATACTGAATACCTCGCGGAAAATAATTGCGTGAACAGAAACTTCTAAATAGACCAAAAGTGCAAACCACTCGTTCAAATAACTTAAATTACGAGATCAAAATGAACGGAATCATTAGAAAAGAATTTGTCAAGATACCAATGACGACACCACAGACTCATTAGGATTGCGTGGCCGGGTATTTATTATTCAACCAGCCACCTTGACCAATAAAGGGAATCTATCGCGTTTTCTATACTACACCTCGTTTAAAATTCAACGCCGCCACTCCTCGGTTCTCGTGCCTGACTATCGCCGAGTTAAAAGTCTCAAGTCTCAAGTCACAAGTCACAAGTTTAAATTTTCGGCCTTGACTCAATGTTACATTTAATATTCTTTTTCATTTTCAATCCAAATTACAAATTTTTTTCTAGCCTTTCCTATTTTCATTTCCGATATAAAAATACGATCCTATTAAAAGAAATGTTTGATTTCCTTCATTCATGTTCTTGTTATCGTAGTTTATTCATATACCCAACGTAGGTAAGTGTTGCATTGATTGTAGGCGAGACACGCAGCGTCATCTCATGCCACGATTGGTAAGCAAGCAAGCGAGTAATATAGTATGCGAGTAGATCCCTCTTAGGATAAGGCAGAGAAGAATCATTACTTTGGCAGTCGGTAATGCAGGATTTATTATCCTAGGCAGGCATAAATTCATAATGGTCAAAGCAAAAATATATACCTATGATAATTACAACCGATAAACAACATCGTTGAAATTATACAATTTTTTATTTTTTTTTTTGCTTCCTTGTCGTCAAAATCTCATGGTATCTTTTTTTTCTTTTTTATTTTACGCATCTTTCTACGAGGTAAATTTGCCAAGACAAGACTTACCTTGCGTCGCCATCTCTGCGGCGCAAAAGAGACAGAGAGAATAATTAATTAGAGACGTTATAGAATATCCAACGGAATATTAATCACACAAATGATAAATAATATAACTTAGTATATGATTAAAAAAAAAAATTATAATAATTCAATTCAATAAGTCGAAAAAGTTAGAAAAATTTCTGTAAGAACAACATTTTTGCCCTGACCATTATTTCTGCCATTCAAAAATAATTATCGATTAATTGTTAATTATAATTATTTTCTTTCCTGCATCATTTCTCATCCCAAGAATATTTCTTATCCTACATAATTAAAACGATATCAAAAATAAAAATTGGTGCAGTGTTGTACGAATGTTGAATGTTTAAATTGATTTGATCTACGCTCATCGAAAATATGGAAAAATTTCAGAACGCAAACTTCTCAAGTTTAAAAATAATAAAAATTTATAGACCGTAAAAAGAGCAGAAGGAAAGAAGCAGAAGAAGCAGGAGAAGTTAAAACTCGAATTCCATTGATTAAGATGAATGCTTCTCCCTCATGAGAGGTCTGCAGTAGCAGCTACTGTTTGCAAATGTACCGCTTCGAAAGCTGATGAAATTATTTGATAAAAACTCACATCTCGTGCGAAGTAAATTTTCTTATGATTAAAGTGCTACTCGTCTTACGTAACATATCTGCAGAAATTGACCGGACGTTGAAAGAACACAGTCTTCCTTCATGCCCTTTTACGCTCGGTTAAATTTCTTCTGTCTGGACCATCTTTCAGACTGTCTGTATATTTTTTACTCCTAATTTTCTTCCAATTTCCTTGCATGGTCCATATTTTCGTTCAAATTTCATTCCGTTCAACTATATTCACTCCGAGTGTTTAGAATATGAGGTAATTAAGGAAACCTCGTGTATAACAATTTGCAGAATATTTTAAGAACACTGCATTCGCATTCTTGGAACAGTGCCAAATGACATTACTTCTTTCGTTTCTTTTTTTTTTTCGATTTCTCAAATACTCAACAAACTTTCTTGTCTTCGAGACTGAGTGAGTGAACAAACGAGCGTTGATAGCATCTCATTAATTGTATGATTATTGATTTCTGCGTTATGACCAGTCATAAAACTTGATTGCCGAATGTATCATCGTATCCGAATCTTCGACATCCAACAGCTCTGTGTGTTTCTTATATTCAATCAAGTAACACACATCAAGTCTGATATCTCGATAGCATAGAACGCGATTAATGAAAATTCCCTAATCTCGTAAGGCGATTGGAATTCACTGATCGGACCTCAACCCCTGATGATAAATATACTTCGCGTATCTATGCGATATTACGAAACCTTAGTAATTAACGCCTCACATATTTTAACCGATCGGTTCGTTAGCTTTGAGCACCTTCGTCACCGTTGATTAAACATCTTTCAATAAAATAAAATAAATTTAAAAAAAAGATCGACACATTATCGTTTCCCCTCCAGTTATAAGAGGAAGAAAAAAAACTTCATGACCGAGAATATTCGATGTATAAATTTCGCTCGAGATTTCGTTCGATAAAAAATCATAAAAATTGAAAATAAAAGTCTGATTGATTTTTATCAGTAAAGCTAGACTTACCTGGAAGTGAAGAATGATCGTCCAGATAAGGCCCAATGTCAGTTTTGGATTTCCATCAACGATATCTTCGGCTCTGATGTTGACGAGCTTTATCTTCTTGTAGCGCAAAAAGTCCAGTGCCATTTGTACGTTTTGCAGCATGTGAAATCGCATTCTTCCCCTTTCCCTCGGCTGAAAAAAATTTATCATCATTTTTATTAACTAGTATTTTTATATTTCAACAAAGTTTCATCTTCGGTGGGTTCTCTGACATTTCCCGCCAAAAATGCATTATTCCTATCTCTTTTTCGAAAAAAAAATCCAAATGATGTTAAGTTGTTCCAGTGCATAAAAAGCAAGAAATTCTAGACATAGATTTTCACAGGTGTGTTTCTGGACATGTTAGGATTGTGTTTTTGAAATTATAGAGTTTAAGTCGACGCTAGGATACAAGAATACTTGATGATGATACCATTCGTCATTCAAATATTTATCACAAAAAACAATTATGAGGAAAAATTCCCAGATTTTTGTCCAAAAATAGATATTCCCTGACTATTCCCCGTTTTTTCCACCCAGTCGCCACTATGCATTGTGATTATATCACACGCGTGCTGAATTGATCGGTGGTTGGTTATACCGCTGGGTTAAGCGGCTATACGGCAAAATGTTGCGTGAGAATTAGTGTGTTAAGGTCACGAGTCAATTTGGTCTTCCAACATATCTAGGAAGGCGATAGTTACAATCATTCTTGACAAATGATTGAAATCCCCCCCCCCCCTTCATAGCGTTCAATTTGAACACGGAATGGTATCACAAACGTGTCCGTATGTAACAAATTTTAACGGATTTAGACGATGCTCAATTTCCATTCTACACGTGACTAATTTCTGCTCGCTAATAAAATTTATCAAACCCGTGGAGAAAAAGGGCTCCCCTAACATTAGCATGGCGTTAAAGAGCATAGCCTGACTAGGCCCTAATTTGGGTAAAGTAGGGCTTCCTCAACTAGCTCACTCCCAGCAAGGCCCTGGCCTGGCTTGCCAAACAGAACTCCCTGATTGGGCCCTGATCTGAGTCAGACGATTTGTAGGGAAGCCCGACCAGGCCCCTAACTTGTCCCTAATATTTTTCTGCATAGGTTAAGTTTCGTAATTGAATTATGATATTCGACGCCACGATCACCTTGACTGTTTCAGAAGTCTGAGGGCCATTGCAATTAATTGGCATAAATCTCGACCTCTGACCTGCCTCGAGGATAAGTCGGTGGTATATAGTCATTAGGCAACGAGCCAACCAGCTTTGAATTTGTAGTGTTTATTTGAGCATCAAAACTCGCTTATTTTCTGCTCCGAGTATCTCGAGACCCGTTAGATCGTAAGATTAGCATGAGCACCGAGTCTTGTAACCTTAATCACGTGTCTGCGACGATGAGATTATATCCTTGATTTACTCATCACGTATAAAATGGACGAACCAAAATTTCAATATTCATCTTCATTTCACACAATGAAAACCCCACGATGCAAACAATTTTCAGCAACGTTATTCTCTCACATTTTTGCACGTGAATATGTGTTTTATATAGCTTATCAAAGGGTTACCACAGTTTCCTGCCAATCAATCATTATTTCTTCCACATGACTTTAATGAAATTGCATAGTTGGATGCAGTGAAAATAATAGATATATTAGATTGTTTCTTTTACACAGTAGAAAAGTTATCATTACTGTTATTTCCTCCTTACATATAATCAAATCACGAGATGTTACATGGGATCTGACTCACTAGACTAGACAACTATTCCGACCCTGTGTAATGATCGAATGACTGAAATAAATTGTCCTCAGATCATGTTTCTTGGAATATCGTCCGCGGTGACTGGACCGTTTCAATCAAATAATTCAGGGAATTACATACATCCGTTTAGACTTCACATCGCGATGCATAAAGGGATGTGAATGAGCAGACACTGTAACGTTGAGGAATCGCAATTAAATCGCGTATCGAACGCTATGCTACTTTGAATTATCGACGCTGTAACATGCGAATGTATATATATAAGCTTGTCGACGGTTTTATCTGATGAGTCTATGATGAATTAATGTAATTTTTGCCCCCGTGTAATAGAAGCAATTATCCGATAGACATGTGGTTCGCGATTGCACGATGTATTTAGCAGAAAATGTTTCATGTAACTAGTTGGATGAATTAATTACACGTAGAAATAAGGGTGATCGTTGTGTAGAAAAGGTGATCTACTTACAAGATGCTCGCCTGAAAGCACCTCCAGTAGGGAAATGAGGTTGTGACCATCTCGAAGATCCTCGAATAGATCTCCGACGTGTCTGCTTGCCTGAAACATTATTTAGAAAATTCATTAATCTCAGTCACTAGTGAAAAAAAGGAGATTCAACTATGTACCTACATATGCATTGAGGCGAGTTCGAATCAAATGATACAAACTAGCATGATTAATATTTACAACTTTGCTGGGAATGGAACATAAATGGTAATTAAATTACGATTCAAGAAAATAATAAAGCGATAATAAAAGTACAAACAGTTACATATGTACAATATATACATGTAAATTCGTGTAGCTATTATCACAGGGTGATAAGTTGGATCAAGGAAGTCATGGATTTGGAAAGGTAGGTCAACAATCTCTGTAAACTGTTCATTGGAATATTTTTGGATCAATTTGCCTACATACATTCAAATTATATTATTAATACTAGAATCTGCAGTAGCAATTATTCTATATACGAAACTAAGTAATGTACAAATAAATCTAGACCCTCGATTCCACGATGTAATTTTTCAATTTTTTTTTCGAGAATACAGGATTCTCATTCGTGTTAGGACTTTGATTCGATGTAAAATCACATCGTGGATAATCTTGGAAGAATTTATGATACAAAGTCATGGGGGAACTACAAATCACACATTAACACACACACACACTGAAAATTAAAAACCGTGCAACAAACTAGAAAAAAGACAAATAATTGAAATGATAAAAAAATTGGAAAAACAGCTTCTAGCAGGACCAAAGATGGGGGTGACACTTACACTGGGGGAACAGCATGGTTGATTGTTCACGATGACGCACACGTGAAGACACGTGTAAGTCTGAAAATGGAAAAACCATCACCGTGTTACGACTCACAAGGCTATTAGTCTATCTACGAAGTAAAATTACGCGTTCGTAAATGTACTTGTGCGGATGAAAAAGAAGGAACAGAAAAAAAAACAAGAACGTTAACTTATAGACTGACAGCCTCTAAAAAAAAATGCCTTGAATTTTCCTATAGGAAATAAACAAGTGCGCCAAACTCTGTTTAGGAAAGTAACACTGAACTCTTTGGATGTTTTTTTGATGGAAAAAAAGATGATTTTATAAACAACGTAACAATCAATTTCTTTCAAATTTTTCAAATCTAAAGCAACACATGTTCATAATCGTGACAAGAAAATATCCAAATGTGGGAAAAGTGCAGAATAAAAAAAAAATTCGGGTTTCTCTCAATGTCGTTATGATTCCTGTCATCTGTAACTGTCCAAATTTCATAATAGTACTAAGGAGTATAGTTCCACAACTGATGTCGTTGACGGAAGACGTCATCATGGGTAACCTAAGGAGTCGTTAAACATCGTTACGTTCATTTCACGCCATAAATACATACCTTGACATATTTCCAATGCTGAGGAAAGCGTGAAAAGTACATAAAATCAATGATCAAACAATGTTATCAATCTATACGTTCTCACATAGATGTTTCCAAGTGAAAAATTTATCGACTTGTGTAATGAGAATTACGTATGCAGACATAATTACATACTTTCGATTCACGTCACTTTATTGGTCCAAAATTATAACTGATTTCACTCTAATTAATTCCCACGTACTGATCATCGCTCCGAGAAAAAATTCAATCGGCACGATTTACTATACTTGCCGAATCAGTCATAGTAAATCATCACGCGATCAGTAGAAGTTGATTTCTCGAAAATGTGCTTCTGTATTTCTCTGACTCTGTATCAAAATTTTGAAATACTAAAAATCCTACGCAAGCTAGTGTGTTGAAGACAAGTATTAATATATATGTATACGAATACATGAAAAAGGGGTAAAGGAATTAATCGTCCAGACTGGGGGCACAACTCGACAACCCACATATAAAGACAACCGGGTTTAAAAAAAAAAAAAAACAAGAACAAGAAAATACGAAGGACATGAAAGCAGGAGAAACTTGCCGAATAAGGAGGTTGGGCTTCTACACGAAGGTTTTGGCGTAGGTGGAATTTCCAATGTGGGCGAGGAAGTAACCGAACCGTATCGCGGCACAGCTGACAATCAGAATCAGAGCAAGATACTGAATTAAACCTCGAGTTAGAATTTCTTCAAAACGTCGAGTCACTCGAGTTAAATTAGAATTGAGGTAGGTTCAGGACAAAGAAATAAAAAGGCTCAAACTAGCTGTTCCGAATCATCAAAAATTCTAAGACATCGTGGGATTCTTCGCAGTCTCAAAACCGAGCGAGGAAATTACACAATATGTAACATCATCGCTATTGCAAAATTCGCACGACATAATATTTACATACTCGAGATAGTGACTGTTGACAGATAATCATTATAATATCAGCGGTAAATACTTCCGCCGAAAAGGTTCGTACCGAGGTTGAGTAAAAATCCGACAGATCTAATGAAAGTGCTTCAAATATCGATGACGAACCAATCGTATCAAATCCCTGCATACATATTTGCGCTCCCATCATCACAATTCACGAGTTACATAAAAATCCATTCATCATGAATTTGAAAAAAAAAAAAAAAAAATCGACCTTCGTCTTCGAGGCAGAAATATTGCGTTACGATAATCTGGATGCGTAGGTGACAAAACGTTAGTAGGCGGAATCGGAAAAGTGTGAAGATCATTGAAAAGTAGTAGCTGAACTGCTACCTTGAAGATATAAGCAAGGCGATTAACGCATAATACTGCATACGATGATACGTAGCTTCATTCATTGTCGGTACAATAATCAATTGACAAGAAGAACCGCACCGAGGGGATAATCGATTATGTAACGCCTCTGGATACCTCGCGTCGATTCGTCCTTCCGATCAATCGGCAATTACGTAAATTATGATTGAGAAGTTTTATCAAGCCACACGTATGCGATACGTTCAGCTAAAATCTATGCTCTATGCGCCATTACGCCACATTCCCGGAATACCGAGTCACTAGTCGAGATGACATGACTGTCCATACATGCGACTGCCTACCTGCATAACTTTGAACGTAAAACGTAAACATTACCATAACGAGCCTGGAAGAAATGGAGGTTTGTTAAACAGACGAACATTCGCAGTTATTTAACTGTATCGTCGACCATCGAGGGACAACCCACATTATTATATTTATTTCATTTTGCAAATTTGATAGAAAACATTTTTAGTTTTGGGAAAAATTTGCACACGCCAACGACTAGCCTAATTTAGAAATTAGAAAGTCTGCGGTATTCGACCGTCAAGATTTAATCCGATTAAGACTAGAGAGTCTCTCTTAGCTTCCGTGTACTAATTATAATTACTTCACGTTGAAAATTGTTGTTGGCAAAATATATTCGAAAAACCGTTCAACCAAATTAAATTTTCAATTTGTACAGATAAAACTATATCGAACTTCGTGAAATCGCACGTAAAATCAAAGTAACATTGCATAGAAGCTTTGACACGTGTATGGAACACACGAAAAAAAAAATTATAAAAATTTTGAAGTGAATATTTGCAGAGCATGTTATAAATTATTCATAAGCACGTGTTTGCAGGATAATAATTTCCATTTTTAGTAAATTATAAATGATTTGAGCATCGTGAGATTATTTCTCAACTCCAATATCCAGAGAGGAAGACGAAGAAAAAAAAAAGAACGAAAAAAAGTTATTCGCAGATCCTAGTCGGGTGTAAAATATTGACGAACAAGTATCTTTGTCAGATAAAATCTGCCGATCGAGACTCAGCATTGAGAAAGAATTCTCTCCGGGACGTTGTATAGAGACCTTAAGAGATATAAAGATTGTACGTATTTTACTACGTCTACTAATCAGTCTTTTCCCTAGCGACGTACGTTATGTCCATTGGATACAGCTGTCTCGCCTTCTATGGATATGGACTTAACGTACGTCGTCGTCCTTCGTTGATCCAGTAGAGATTAATAAGCCTGGTCGATGTTAATGTCGTCTAATCAGACAGCACGCGGCCGTTAAAATACTCCGATATACGTATACCATACGACGAGGTGAAAGATTAGATTAATTACGACCCCAACTCGAGTGTATAAATCTTTAATTTTTTCAATTCTCAATTCTGACCCCTTTGAAAAATTCTGAAACGTTGGAATAGAGACGATTTTCCTCTAGTTTATTTCTTTCGAGGACAAAAATCAAAATTTATTCGTTTACAGTGATTATATTTCATACTCCCATACAACGCGTGACCTCGATATAATACAGGGCTATAAATTACCGAGTTAACTCAACTCACGTAGTACGCCTTCTTCGTCCCTCGATATCCATAAATGGACAAAATTTAATTGATAAGACTGCAATTGAATCAGAGATGAAAAAACAAAGGGTACGAGATTCGGGCTGATTCATTACTCGACGAGGTCTAGGATGCACGAAATAAAAATTGCAAGGTTATTCTCGATGCATTACTTCAGTAGCCATTGCACAGCAAAATTTAACCGAGCGTTCACATAACGACTGGTGAAAATAAAAAAAACCTTCTCGTTGTTTGACAAGGATTTAAGACTCGACACAGCCAGACAATAACAAACGTAACGTTCCTCTTTGGTATATGGAAGCGAGGAACGCTTTTGCTCGCAAAAATAAAAACTGAAACCATACGTACAGAAAAATAATTAAAATTGCCAGAAAATAGTCGAAAAAAATGTCAAACCAACAGAATTTCGAATCCACAATAAATGCATTGTTGAGAAAGATCTTATTGATATCTATCGTGTCTGTTTGAAAGACATTCTCCGAGGCACAAATGGTCATCTTACGTCATGATAGTATAGAGACGATAAGAAATATCTTGGTGACAACCGCGAGCGCGACTGGAAGCAGCGTCTTTTACTTGGAAGATTATGACCGCATACTCACAATCAGTGACATCAGAATTGTAGACAGGAAATTATATGATAGATTCTAACTCGAGATAATTCATTTAACGAGATAATTTCAATGATATATACATGTATTGGTTGTGATTTGGAATTTACAGACGTTCCCAGATCCCACGTTTAGACGATTGTAGTATCGCTGTCGCAATCGTCGTGACTCACGATCAAACATCCTTCTTGGATAGTCGAATTACAGGATATATCCTTCGATTCCGATTCTCCTCGTATCTTTATTACAACATTTTATTTTTATGGCAGTTTACTTTCTTCGTGAAATAAAACTGATATTATAAATGTGTGATGAAAATAGATAATGGACTTGAATTTAGTTTTTTTTATGGGCTCAAGTTGTCGATTGAATTTACTTGGAACAATCAATACCTACGGGTATCGATTTTCGATCGTCAATAAAACGATTACAGCTAGGATATCAAATATTGTAAACCAATAAACGAAATTCTTCTACAATTATTGATATCCACGATTGCTTTATTGCATATCTTCGATAAAAATGAATTGGAGAAAGACAATTATTGGTTTTACTTATATCGCGTTCATTATTTGACGTAAGAATAAGAATCTGAGGCTGTGAAGAGAAAATTCAGAAAAAAATGAGGTTAAAAAAGTCGAGAGTAAATTTCAAAAAACCAAAGAGAAAAGATAACCCGCGTTAGAGACCAAAGCAAAATGTTTGTTCAGCCCTCGTCAAGTTTCATTTTCTGGCAGGTTGTACTAAATCATTCACCCCCCGGTACCTATACTCACAATTTGTTCTAAGAAATACTAAAAACTCGACGGGGTCACTGAAACTACTTGAAAAAAAAATTTACAATATTTGTTGAGAGGGTCACGATTAGAATTTTATTTTTATAGACTACAAATCTATACTTGAATCTACCAAAATATCAAATCAATGAATTTTCAAGGAATTCCAGACCCCGCGAAATTCATTCTCAAAAGACTTGACACAATTTCAAGAATCGGTAACATTGAAAATGACGATACTTTCTTCAATCCACGTGTAATTATCACATTATTGATTGTTCATTGAACCATAATTCATCAAAATCATGAAAACTGGACTTTTATGTTTGGATTGGACAGTCGTAAATTGAATTGAAATAGGAATTTCGTAGCGGCAATAAGGATCTGTCAAAATAGGAAGCCTCACGGGTAGACGAGCCCGCGCCTATTTCCCGGGGCTAAATTTCACTATGGAAGAATTTGACAGCTATAAAAACAAATTAGTGTAAGAGATTGGTCGATTTAAATTACAGAAAATTGCTATCATTACCTACGTCAGAGCGATGAACAATCAATAATTAACGATAATTTGATTGTACCCAATTTTCATCCGATTTGACATTCTATCACCTGAACTGAAAACCTTCAGAGTTGCTTTGAATTCATTTCGCGTGATCATTATGATCCCTCGCTAGATTTCTCTGAATCGATGAGACGAATAATTATATGACAAACGAACGAGTGAATGAATGAAATGAATGAAACATCGCGCGTGTCGCTTAATCGACGTTTCGTGAAATATCTGAAGCGAATATAAAAGAGCGCAAGTAACGAGTAGCGAATATCTGTTAGAACGGGGCTTCGTCTCATCCTCGGTAAGTTAGTAAGGAGGCAAGCTGCAGGCATGCCTATTATTAATCTATGAATGAAAGTCTCATGACCTCGTCAGCAAACAGAGTGGAATAACACACTCCGCGTCTGATCTCTTCTCTTACGCTCTATGTCCGCATGGCCATTGTTACATGTCCGCGAAAATATTAATATATCAGATCAGATTCAGTTTGATTTATGAATTTTGATCGATACTTTGATGCAAAATTTGTTCAAAATTTAGAAAAATTGTATTCGGATTATTCTGTCCGATTTATATTGAGAGACTTCAACGCGCGTGAATCCGAGTTGATTTTTATTCCATTTGACGATCCGTTTACAAAACGAGTTTCTGTTAAATGGTAAAGCAGCCAAGAGTACCAGTTTATTACGTACGTATCTATCTAGGTGCTGTTGGCTCAGACACGGTCATTTCTTACTTTCACGCCATGAGCTTGACGCACTCTTAGTAATAATGTACAAGAGGAAAGAAGGAAAAAAAAATGAAATAATCAGTTTTTTCTCTTGCACTTTTCACTCGTATTTCCAGTGCCATTTTTAGATCTGTCGTAACAGACGATCATACACACAGGTAGCATTTTTAACCTGCTTCTTTTATTGGCAAGAGAAATCCTAAAAACGTTATTGGTACGTGTGGGTGGTCAATTCTCGGAACCACGTCGAATTATCCACCGCTAAAAGCCGAATTTCCATACTTGGATACTTTACGAGCTAATATAACAGCGATTTTAAATCTCGACTAACGCGAATCCCGAAATTCATTCTCTCAAAAAAAAAAAAAAAAAAAACTGTTCCAGACTCCAGTGGAAAAAATCGAGTCATATGTAAGAAGCGGAATAAAAATGGTCGATGAAAATGTGAATTTGTTGATAGGGAAATGCGATACCGAAAGCCGCATACGAGGCTCACGCGGGTCGAAAACAGTTGGGCGGGTGTTGCATTGTTCGGAGTATACATACCATGAGTCATACAACCCGTAACTCTGCATTTTTTAAACTCTTTTACTTTTACTTTTATTTTCAAGTATATTTATAGCACGGTGCCTTGGTCCGCGGAAGGACCTGGTTCTCCTTGAATCGATGCCCCATTTCTGAATCCGCCCCAAGTCCAAAGATCGCGTTGTTATTCTGCAGAACCCGCGCACACGAACAATAAGCCCTCGACTCTGACGATGGTCGAATCCTCGATCAAGTACCAACGTAATCTCATTTCATTTCTTCGATAATGTAATTCTCGAGGGGCTATTCACTCAAACTTTTAGTGTACAAGCGATTCCGTGATTCAATATGATTTCATGATAGCGATTCTCAAGTGGTTTCGACGAATTTCTGAGTGGTGATTTTCTACGATTTTCTTTCTCTGATTTCAACTGATTCGAAACCAGGTTGTACAGCTGATTTCAGGAGTGAATAGCTCTTCGGTAATTCTCAATCTTCGCTATTCTTCGGAGGCATAGTTTCTTTGTTACAAACTTAGAACCTCTGGCGCAACCCTTATCCAATGTATCATCATCATGCTAATGTGATTAAAGCTCGTCTACCACCAGCCTTTCATATTGATAGTCATAATGCAGCAGGATATGGTGTGCAGGGTGTGTCCAACGGCCTTAATCGCACCATCGATTTGAAAATTGGGTGGATCGCTAATGGCGATTTTCATCCTGTCACGAGTGAAATTAGTATTAATTTTCTGGTGAAATTCCATGGTGTTTCGTTCAAGAGATATGTTCGAAATTCAATCTAATTCTTCTATTTTCTCGTTCTTCCAAGTTTTATTACTTCCAATAACTCGCATGTTACGTATGGAATTCAAAATAAGCAAAAACTGGTTCTGTTAAATCTCGATTTTGATATCAGATCGTGTTATTATTGAATGCAAACGGTCTGCGAACATTTTGGCATTTCGTAATGAAAAGAAAAAAAAAACAACAGTGCATATCGGAATGGCCAAATAAAGCTGTCGGCAAGAGATCTTCGTGATACGACGCAGGCACTCGCGGGGTCTCTGTAAATGCACATCGTCAGCCGTTGAAGAGTAGATTGGAGCGCTAAAAAGGTTCGATAAAAACTTTCTCCGTTGAGAAACGATTTGCACAAACTGTATTTTTTTTTTTTTCTTAGACTTTTTCCTCTTCTTCTGATATTTCTTTGGATTATCTGACTGGAAAAGTAATAAAAAAGAGGATACAGACTGTCGATTCATTGGAGGATAAAACACCGAATGCAGATTGCGAAAATTGCTAACGATTGAATGAATGGATGAATGAATCGTTGTATGATTAGGAGTGATTCAGGTATGGGTATGGTGACTATTATGACGTAAAGACACCTGTGAGAGTACATGACACGGTCAAGTGCCTCGAAACAATACGAATTGAATTAACCTGACACTCTGCGAATATATCCGTCGAACGTATACCTACACGTATCGAGTTACGTCCAAGGTCAAATTTCCGGTATTAAAGTCACATCAACGAAAGAACGAACTACGTAACGATAAAACGATCCAACTATACGTTGCGCAATAAGCACTACCGGATCGTCTCTCATTCGACATCTTGTGAGAATTAAGTCATGATTAATGGAAGTAAAAAGAAAAAAAGAAAAGAAACTAAATCGATGGAATATAATTACAGTGGAACTTCAATTAATGTCACGATCATCAATCAAGTATGGAAGATCGAAAAGCAAACGTTTCAATACTTTTGCCGATATCTCACTTCAGGTTGCTTCTAGGTGAAAAATGATAAGAATCAATTTTGAAGATCGTGAAATTCTCTACAAAAAAGGTCTCTGCAGTTGTCACCGTAGAATTGAGCATTTACACGGAATACAAGGATCAAGGTGTCACCTGATTCACTCAATTGCAACCCTCGTGACTCATTTAAGTCTGATAAAACCGCTGCATCACAGAGTTCCATAACGGAAATTCGTTCTTTGTCGTCGTCTCTTTTTTTTCGGTATGTGCACAGGATCGCCCACTTGATGAATGAGGCGTGGCTCGAGGCGCAGGCCACCTACGGAAAACGCGTTTCGCTAAGGTGACAAAGATTACTTGGGTTCTCGCCCACTCCTTTTCCTGCCTCGTCGACTACCTTCTATAGTCGCTCAGCTGCCTTCTCAAGTACTTATACAAAATACTGCCCCCGAGCAAAATTCAACCTACAACGACCACGACATACCTTAACGTATTTTTTCCAAACTTAGATCTAATCATTTTCTCTTATCGTTGCAAATTAACGAGACGTGATTATATTCACTCAAAACTCTGGACCACGCGGATTCATATGAACCAGACACGATTCCTCAAAGTTAAAAAAACACATTCGATTGCGAGTACTGTATAAATACATTTGTAATATACATCTCGAGGGATTCCAAGGTAGAAGATCGAATCGAGCCTAAACGAGCATGGAGATAAAGAGGCAGCCTTCGAGGTTCCCCACATGAGATTAAAAAAATCCTCGACGAAGGAGTTTGCGAAAAAGGAAACGCGGATCTTGTGAAGAGAAAAAGAAGCCGGAAGACATAAAAAAAGAAAAGATCCTTGAATTTCTCTAACACGAATAATTCATGGGTTTAAGTAGATCGAATCAAAATCCCTCTCCGACTGTGTGTCTCTATAAATATTTATACCGATTAATCGTTCATTGTCGATAAGATTTATCGACCAAGATTCAAATCCGAACGGTGTTCTTTTGTTTTATCCGCAGGGTCAATTAACGATACCCCGGCTATTGCGGTTTATGAAGCTAGACGTTCTAGTGGAACGAATTTATTCTTCTTACAGAGATCGTTTCCCATGGTGATATTGTATATCACGAGATAAAGATAAGACTGATTTAAAAGACACTTTGAAACGGTGTTTTATTTCTATATCTTCGTGACTGATTGTGAAGCGCGTTTTCAGAATTAATATCTCAAGGGGGGAAATGACTCAAAATTTGAATGACACATCAATTCTGGGGGTTGAAATAATTCAGAATAATTCATTCAAGAATATGATTAATTCTTCCTAATTCAAGTTCAATTCAACTTCAATTTAACTTCACAATTCAACTTCAATTCTGTCAATTCAGGTAATTTTCACTAATTCAGGTGAATTGCTAAAATATTGCCGGAATATCTTCAACTCACAAATTATACAATATATGTAAAAAAAAAAAAACTAGCCGATAAAGACATCTAAGACTCTCTATATTCGATGGTGAAGTTGTAATCCGATGTATGAGATAAAAATGATGCATTCAGTATAATAATATTACGCAGTCTGAATGAATAAATTGAGAAAATTGAGATCGTGGGTATTTTGCCGCTATACTTCGATTCATGGGATGGTAATAATTTTTGCTGAACACCGTGACTTATAAATAAATCATGTATTATCTCGGGGCTAAACAGGTATATAGAGAGAGTTAAGAGTCGCAGAGTTCTCGCAGAGCTTGTGTATATCCTCTCATGACTAAAGTTAAACTGTTCCAAACTAGTAATCCCGAACGCGTTTCAGTAACTGGTAACAACTTCGCGGACCTTTCACGACTCCCACGCTATGGTTAACAAATACGTGCCTGTGACTTACTGCTTTTGCCATCAAAGGAAATTTGCATCGAAACAGTTCATGCTTTTGGCCAAAGTATAAACGTAACTTAACTCGGAATGACGAAAGTATAACGAAGTTGAAGTCTCTCTATTCCCATTCCCATTTCATTTTTTTGACTTCTTGTTACAATTTGTCTTCACTCGAACTAAGTGACTAAATCTGCATACGTAATTCTTCTTTTATGCAACTTTTGTGGAGGATCTTTGAGCGAATACTGCCAATTGCTGAAGAGATTTTTCATTGAATTGATTTACTATTGTTTCAAACTCAATTTTTCAATTAATAATTTTCCATCATTTTCAAACGCCTGAATATGTAGCGAGTCGTGATCAACAGATGGTTGCGACTGTGACACGTTTGAGAATCGAAGGTTGGCTCGATGAGTAGCTCGTCGTTTGCGCAAGACGACTAACGTTATACCGATTATTTCCTCAAATGTGTGATACCTTCGAACATCATACGTATATTAACACAGTGATGATCGTAGCTGTGAACTTTTTCACACAATCAGCAGAAAACGCTCCAAGTATCGAAAAATACATTGACAAAATGAATATTAGTAATCTACTAGTGATTCAATTACCTTTTTCAAATGTTTGTTCACCCATTTTGTGAAAGTCTTTTTCTGGATGGCGTCTCGTTCATCTGTAAAGATAAAATGAACAAAATTTTATTAATTTGACTCACGATTATAGTTGATATTCTGTAATGACCGCAGTCCAGAATTCCATACGGATATGCAGTTTACTCGTTTCCGTAGATAACATTAATTTGCACCTGTGATAGGCAGGAGTTTGTTTCTAGGCTGAAACAAGGTCCGATGTTTCGCACACACCTATTGTAACGTGAGGCTATAACCCTGGCGATGAGGTCACTAGTGTGTGTAATATAATAGCCGTAACGAATAGAAACTAAGGTGGCCGGTGGTCACAATACAAATTGAAGAATATAAATCTTGGACTCATTGTCAGCTATTCGTCTGAAGATTGTTTCTTGCATAAAATTCGAACGTGTCAAGTTTTCAAATCACTGAAGCAGAATTTCTGTTTCTCTCTTTATCTATCTACTTTACATTTTCAGTTTATTAAATATTTGCAGTACGTATTGGCAGCTGGGAAGAAATATTTTTACGACCAAGCTAATTCAGACAAAGTTTTCGAATCCCAACGGTTTTGTGTTGAATCCGATTTGCAATACTTTGGAATGTGCAGCGATTGTTATTATTATCTTAACCTTCACTGTTTCCTTATGCATTTTCCCAGGTAACGGATGTGATGATCTCACGCCGTCGCGTTGGGGTCACAGAAGAAGATTATTTAAAAATCGTTTCGAAACAAGCAATTTGTCAATTTTTGTCATCGTGTTTTGTGGGGAAAACTGATTTGGGCCCAAAATATTGTAAAACAAACTCATTGTCATTTTTTTTTTAAATCAAGTTCAGACAAAATAAAACAATAATTTTTTCCTTTTTACTTCAATCGTCGGTTCCGAATTTTTTTTTCTTATATTCCACTCATTTTTTCTTGACTATTCAAACAATTCTGTGATAACTTTAGGAAAAATGACAAATAATTTCAGAGCTGTCAGTTCAGGTTTGAAAATGCCTCTTCGAACATTGCAAGTCTATTCTTTTTTTTTTCAACGCAAAGTATAATAAGATGGAGTGAAACCCGGATACATGTATACAGTACTCTGCACTCTGCAATTGTTACAACGGCGCGTGTCTGATTCGATATTACGAAGCCCGCAGCCGAGAAAACGTTAATGTAAGTATTATACCGCCAACTTTGTAAACGACGCTTTCTATCATTTTTCTCAATTCTCTGGTACTACGTACGACGTAATTTTCCATCAACCATCATCGTAATGATCACCAGGAACCTGTATGGATATTCTCTTATCTCTCATCGCAGAACTACGAAATCAAGTCATCAAAGTATAATGACTTGAGAATAAATAATGTTCACCGTGTCCACCACCAAAAAAAAAATATATATATCCAAGCGATCTTTCGTCATCGCATAATTATCCCAA
This sequence comes from Euura saliciscinereae, assembly GCA_018420115.1. Taxonomy (NCBI): domain Eukaryota; kingdom Metazoa; phylum Arthropoda; class Insecta; order Hymenoptera; family Tenthredinidae; genus Euura; species Euura saliciscinereae. Next base: position 87,657 of record JAFFZH010015943.1, read on the forward strand.
GTGAAGAAGAAAGAGAAAATGAAGAATATTGATAAGTGTGTCAATATTTTAATATCAATGATTTATGACTTTAAATTTCCGAAAAAATGATGATAACAAAAAGAGAACGATATCACTCTAATGGAATGAGGTTCTTTCCCTGTATGGAATTACACATTTTACGGAAATTGGGATTAAAACGAGTACCTACACAAAAACTCTACTCGCCTCCCACGATTCGTTACAGTCACGTAATAGTCACGTCAGTCGAACGCCGTAAACCGTTTGAAATAAATTGAACTTGACCCTGTCTAGTGCAACGCACCGAGGCACAGATCCCCAGTCGAACAAACTGGGATCTGAATATGTAAAGAATACATCTCAATGCACATAGTTGACGCATCACACGTCAAAGGTTCTTCTTGCCATCATATTATCAATCAAAATCTCGATTTTTGATCATTACCGATAGGAAAATGGGAAAAAGAAAATCGCACTTTACGTGGCGCCTTTGAACATTGAACACATGACCCCATGACAGGTCAAGAGACGCTGACAGCGAGTGTTAAGTGTTCAACGCCCCCGCATCAATTCTCATTCTATCTTTGTCCCATTCTCCCGTCTCTCGTTTCAAGCGAGTGTTACAATGAGTTAAAATTGATCTTTTCCCAAGCCTCCTGTATATGAAAGTTAAAATGGTTTTAATTTTCATCCAACGCCACTATAAATTACAATCAACGTCCTGCTTCGCATTCGACAAAGAGAATGCTTCGCCATTGACGGATAAAGTGAACGATGAGGAAACAGTGATAAGATAAGTGAACCAAAATATAGAAATTTAAATAAAACAAATCTGTACCACAATCAAAATGCAACACGTGTGAATATTATATGATAGTGAGAAACGATAATGTTACATGTTAGTAATGAACGTGAACAAAATTTAATGACCCGTGCAGATGTAGGGCCTGGTCGAAGAGAGTTGCATGGTAACTTGGACACGTAGTTTTACAGTCATTGTCGGTTACAGCGTGTAAATGCAGTCGAGTCAGAGTACAGTGTGTTGCAGAGTGAAGTGTGGCGGACGTTACTTAGATGACAAATAATGATAATATCACCTAGTGTACATAGCCATGTGCCCATGGCAAGCCAAGCCTCGAGTGAGCTTGTGCTCGACTCGACGTATTATGGGCGCCACACAAACATTCTGGATGTCAACGACTTTTCAAGTTCATTGCTTCTCGCTTCGGGGCTTTCGCAATTGGACATAACGAGGACGTGGAAATTTAGAAACGTAATTTTCGACATTTTTATTATTTTTTTTTTTTTTTCATACCCGGTCCCACGTTCGTAATTCGGTGTGCGATAATAACGAGGCAGGTATATTACGACAGAAAAGAAGAGAAACGTGTCAGTGTCAATTCAGAGTCGTTGCTAATTACATGATTTGTCGTATTTCTTCTCCTTTCTTTTCTGTCTTTATGATTCTAAGAATCACTAGGGACGTCAAAATGATTCACGAAAGAACGACCGAGTATAAAAGTAATTAAATTATAACCGTGGTTCAGTGAGACGATTTTTCATTTCTCGGAAGACGCAGAGAGACGAATCATCTCGTCGTTACAAATAGTGCCTCATTAAGTATATTCGCTGAAAGAAACGCGCGTTCCTCCATAATTTATTCGACAATGATCTTTGAGACCCAAAAAAATTACATTTATATATTCCTTTCAAAGTTTCAATATTTTTCAATTTTAGTGGTCCATCATTATTTTTGTTTTTTCCTGGCGAATAAGCGAACCAATAATAAAAGTAAATGTGAAAGACTTCGTTATCATGTATTTTATTACAAGGGTTCTTTTTAATTTCCACAGTCCGGGTGAGTCGAAAAACCTGGTGTGAAAGAAAGTGGAGAAAAATCACATTTTCTAGTGTCTGTCGAAAGATAGATTAGACAGATCCGTAGTACTTGACATAGCGTAGATATTTTGGTCTTTGGTTTTCTAGCCTCTCTGCAGCAGCCCTCATATACATACATATAGCAGACTTCATGACTTTTCTCTCACAAGATCAAAGAGGGTTTAGGGTCTGAGGTCACATCTAGAGATAAAGAATAACGAGTGTCAATTTCGCGTCGAGGGAAGTCGACGATTATATCTTTCGACATTATGTTTTTCCCAGTTCAATAAATATCCACACAGACAGCAGTAAAACAACGTTGAACAGAACTGATAGTGTCGTAAATTGACAGTCGAACAACGAGATTAATTTTATACAGTGGATCCTCTGTTTTCTGGTATATGTACATCAGCGAAACCGTTTCAAGTTATGTTTTCTTCATTTTGCAGGAAAAAAAGGGTGTTTCTGCGATTAATATCATCGACAAGTTACAAAGCTACTTCTCTACAGAACGCCATGTCATACGCGAATGAATGGAAATAAGATAAAGAAAAATACGTAGACTGCAGCATCGTGTTCCCTTCTTCACGGGTTCACAATCAGCGTAACGCTGTGTTATCTCTTTTTTTGTTTTTGTTTTCTTGTTCTTTTAAACAGACAATTCTTGTGCAATTATAATTCAAACCTAATAATTCCCACCTAATCTTGTATCGAACGACTTCAAGTTCTTTAGGATGTCAAGCGACCGAAAGTTTCGAAATTTTTCCAAAGATTGCAGTAAATCTTTATTTTATTTTATTTTTAGAATCTTGCAATTGAAAAAGAAGCAAGAATACAATCATGAAGATTTTGGTTTCTCGCTTACTATTTGTCTATTTGATACTAAATCTACGAATTCTGACAAGTTTGTAATAAATCAATTCAAGAGTTGACTGACACAATAATCTTTCAATTTGAATCAATTTGGATCAACTATTCAGTTCATTGATATTTTATTATTGAATCCGTCTTGATTTATTCAATCGAAATGATTTGTTTCTCAATTTAATTCAATTTTCCGATTCACGATAATCACAGGATGATATATGCTTCAAGGTTCAAATTAATTTTTGATAATTTCAATTCATGTTTTCACATTTCATGTCAATGCAGATGATAAATTGAGGATAATTCGTATCAATTAAAGTCCAAAATTTCTACTAATACTATAGAAAATAAGAAACCTAGTTAAAGAGACTCTGTTTCTTTAAACAAAAATAATTTTCATTCGAATCAATTTTTATCTTCAATAATCCAATAGATTAATCGATTTTTGTTATTTCATCCAAGATTAATATATTTGTCAGCGCATCGACTTGTCCATTCCACGAGCCAGTTTTCCTCGCAATTTTTCCCTTGGTTCGAATTTTCATTTTTTGATAAATCTTCAGAAACGTCCCGAATCTTTTCAAAATCCCTCGAAATTATCCTCAGGATTTTATCCAAAACGCAATTCTCTGATATTTCGCATCATCCTCAACTTCTAACTATCGTAAAAATTGAGCCGGAAATGAACGTTCATATTCAAGAACTGGCCAAAATGCAGACGTACGAAAAACGTTGTACATCAAGTTTCGCCAGGTATGGAGTAAGAAGATAGGCAGGGACAAGAGAAAAGAGAAGAATCGGCATAAATGGATGCCCATCCATTCTGCATTCGAATGAAGTTGTAACGGTAACAAACTGCCAATAAATTCTCTCAGTTACAATATACTTTGTTCAACCCCCTTCTCTCTTTTTTCTATCTCTCTACATTCGTATTCCCATTTCTACCTGTCCTATCGTTTACTTCTGTTCACCGCGATTGACGTCGGATGCATGATAAAGATTTACGATAACCAACCGCGCCACGCGTTTCGCCCTGAATAAAACAAACCCATGTGTCCATCACCTTTACATATATTCTCTCTTTACAACAACGCGTAGTAGCAGATCTCAGGATGATAAATGAGTAACGATATTACGATGCATGATGCAGTTTTAATTAAGGAAGAGAAATAAATCACCTGAAGGGGATACGGAATTCGAGAAAAAGAAAAATCGTTTCAAGATGTCGTGTAACTTGAAGCGGAGATGAGAAGACGGGAAAATTTGTTCATTTTCATGCCATAAATCTGAAGAGAGGCAAAGAAAGAGAGAGAGATAGGTAGATATATAGCAGTAGTTGGCAGACGTGTTAGCACTTCTTGGCAAGCTTCGACCGCAGCTAAAGTTTTCCGGCATCTCGAACGTCTACGACGGCATGGTACTGAGAGTACTTTGACCTGGAGGTCATCTACGGAGTGAGAGCACATATTCGCTTACACACTTATTACAAGCTACACCCATAACATGAAACCGAAGGGTTAACCCACTGTTCGAGTCACGCGTGCACGGGCTGAAAAGTCAGTTGAAGTCACGTGAAGTCAGTCCAAATTTATACAAAATTTTTGCCAAATCGTTCTCAAGTGATAAATTTTAGTCCAAGTTTCAAAATTCCCCCTGACTTTACTCTGTCATACGAATTTCTTTGACTTTTTCCGGTTTTGAACCCTGCAGCTCGGAGTCAAAGGTCGAATTCAAGTGATTTTTGTCAAGTTGAAGTAACTTCAATTCACTTGGAGTCAATGAAAGTCAGTTGAAGTTACTTGAATTCACTTGAAGTCAATGAAAGTCAGTTGAAGTTACTTGAATTCACTTGAAGTCAATGAAAGTCAGTTAAAGTCACTTGAAGTTAGTCGAATTCGAATGACTACTGTTAAGATGAAGTTACTTGAATTCACGTGAAGTCAATGAAAGTCAGTTGAAGTCAAGTTGAAGTAACTTCAATTCACTTGAAGTCAATGAAAGTCAGTTGAAGTCAAGTTGAAGTAACTTCAATTCATTTGAAGTCAATGAAAGTCAGTTAAAGTCACTTGAAGTTAATCGAATTCGAATGACTTCTGTTAGGTTGAATTCACTCGAGTGCACTTGAAGTCAATGAAAGTCACTTGAAGTCACTTGAAGTTAGTCGAATTCGAATGACTTCTGTTAGGTTGAATTTACTTGAGTGCACTTGAAGTCAATGAAAGTCAGTTGAAGTCACTTGAAGTTAGTCGAATTCGAGTGACTTGTTAAGTTAAATTAGGTCACTTGGAATCATTTGAAGTCACGTGAAGTCAATTCCACGGCGAAAAATTCATTTGAATCTTAGTCACCTTGGTTAAGTTAAAGTCTGAAGTCTTATAGCCTTGAAGTGAGGTGTACGGTAAATCGACGAGTGTTGACGATCCCTCGCACAAAACGGGAAATAAGTGTGAGAAGAATAAAAATCTTGAATTAATCCTGACGTCAGAATCGTCGAATGTCGTGAAATATAAAATTATTGGGCAATAAAATGTCGGTATAAGGAGAGTACGGGTCTGGCATTATTGCATTTGAGAAATATCGGTTAAGTGTTGCAAAATTTAACCCACGTTGAAACACCCACGTTAAATAAATATGGAGGATCACGAAACAGTGCCATGAGTGTCGATTTGGTTATCTGACAAATATATTCGTTTTTTTTTTCGATTCGCGGAATGATCCCATCCCATAAATTAAATAATAATCATCGAAGATATCGCACTTTCCGATTCTCTTCCCCCCGGAGCATTATATTCATACTTTTACATCGGGGATCATATAAATTGTGACATTATCGATTGAATCGATCGATGATTGGCGCCTGTCTAACGATTTTCTTATTTCTTTTTTTCCCCCCGCCACTAAGTTTGTACTTGTATATATTCGTTACATATGAATGAATAATGATACGAGTTAGAGATATAACTTCACACTCCGCACTTTTTGGTCCCGTCGATCAATCAGAGGAAATAGACAAATAAATAAACAAGACTGTCGGCATAACATGTAGAGAAATGATTATCCGTTATTTTATCGGTTTCATCTTCAATGGAATGCCTCTCCTTTTTACCTACCAAGTATGGTATTCTTCATCTCGATGTAATTCAAGTAATTGTGAAATATCTACAGACTTTGAGGAAACCGCCGACGATTATCTCATTATTACATATATCGTTGTATTAAAAAATACCATTCCGCTTAACTGATAATGAAGAAATAATCAACAGCACTTGACGTATGCAGAAATTCTTCTAGCAAGGCAGTACAATTATCCTTGCTAAGATTTTAATCACGAATAGATGGAAAAAAAATCTACATTCTGCTCTTCATCTTAAATTTTTTTCTTCAAACTTCAAGACTTTATAACAAGATGATCATTAATTTTGCGGCTACTATAAAAGGAGTAGAAAATATAGTTACGAATGTCGATTGCTGTGACTGCAGTCTCGGCTGCTGCATCAGTATAGTCACTTAAAATATCTGAAATAACTCGACGATGAGGAACTTGAGAAAGAATATTGAAAGATATCTTTCAATCGTTGGGTACTTCAAAGGTTTAATTTTATGGTTTGAACGATAAGTCGAGTGGTACTTTCGAGTTATAATAACCCGCGAATACCGTAAGACGTAAGCACGCATTCAGTCATCGTCCCATAATACATGGATACTTGTGCGTTTATTACGAGCATATATTCCTATGTCGGCAAGAATATGACGACGATTTTATAATAAGAGCTCCTTTATGCAGTACAATTGGAAAGAAGGAGAAAAAATAATCACTATAAAATAAAACATTTATGTACATACTTATCACACTCGACGTTAATTCTCACCTACAATCAAAACTAGAATGTGTTTTTTTTCTGACATCAGACGTTTGCTACGCCAATGAAATCCGAAACTGTCTATACGTCCTTATCGCAGCTGAATATCGATTCGGTAAATAATAACGATAATAACTATCGGATAAGTTGAGCATAAAAATATCGTGTACACCATGAGGTATCTGACAATAAAAATGAAATTTTTGTCGAACGACACCGTATAAAATGACGATATTTACTCCAAATAATGGCGTACACCGGACTTCAAAGACTTCAGCGGATTTCATATTGTATAATTTTTTTTTGTTTATTCGCTTTTCTCTTTTGATAGCAGCATCGGAATTGATTGTTGGAATTTGTATCAGAAAAATTTCAAACCCGACATTTTTTTTTGTTTTTTTTGTACCTTTTACACAACAATACGCACGTTGTACTTGTGAGGCGTAATGAGATGCCTGGTACGTATAGGTATCGAGCGTAGTATCATACGCATCGTATATTAGCCACGATAATGGCGTTTTCGTGTTTCAAACAAAGCTTGCATTCATACATACGACACTACCAACTGTGGTATGCGGCACGTGGCTAGCATAAATTCCTTTTTATCTTCTTCTCCTTCTGCGGCTTGCGGAGGTAGGATATTATCCCACAACCGAGTGAGTACATAGCTTCTAGGTAGGTGTGTACAGGTAAGTAACCAGCAACGATCGCAATACGAAAGTCGGTTTCTATAGGACCTACAATATCTCCCATTTCTGCAAACAGGGGAGAATCTCAAAATTGGTCAACGTAGAGAACGAAAGAATCAAAATCAAAAATCAAAAGTATGCTTCAATTTTTATTTAATCAAACAGTTTTCTTTTTTTTCTCATCTTTTCTGATATGAGTTGTTTTTTTTCACTTTTATTTGGCCTGCGAACCTATCAAGACAACACACCTGCTTCCTGTAGATTATACATTTAAACATCGCTAGCAAGCTGCTGACCTGGTTCGCCATCGTTACAGACAACCGCAGGTATACTGCGCTAAGTCAAGTTGGCGGTATAGGGAATAATGATAATAGCATCAACGGAGATAACAACGACAATATGGAATAACCCGTGTAGAAATTGACTTTCAAATGGAGGGAAACAAACTTGAAATCGAGACACTTGGCTTCGACTCATTTTATCCCAGTGCAGCTAACATGGCAGAGCATTCGGACCATAAACATTAGGAACCGAACAAGCTTGAACATTTTTTTCATCCGAATGCTTTATCATTTTTATTCACTGACAGGGTGTCTAGCGTCAATTGAATATCAAATTCCCTGACATTTCCCGGTTTTCCAGACGAAAAATCGTGACTTTTCCAGGACTCATTTCAACTTTATTTTCCTAACGAGCGCACTTTTGATTGCAAATTTATGATCATCGAAGTTAAATGTTGTCATTTCAAGTTGAAATACTCAATTTCTTATCTCAATTCAATTTGGTCACATTTTGATATTATATGAGAAATTTTTCTTTTTCAACTATAAAGAGATTTGGTCACATCGATCAGATATTTTCAAAATCTTACAGCTGTCGAAATGGAAAGGAAAAAATTGAAAAATTCCAGATACGTGTGCGAAATCCCTGACATTTCCCGGTTTTTCCAGACGCTTTCGAATTCCCTGACAATTCCCGGTTTTCCAGATTTCCCTGACAGCTAGACACCCTGACTGAGATACAGAACATATGAAAGCCAGTCGTAACGATTCTACGTTCCGATAAGAGAGCCCTGAATCGGGAAAAACGTGACGTTTTTGACGATAGATTTCCCCATATTGGGAGTCAATTTCCACAAGGGAATTGATAATTTGAAGAACATCGTTTCTACACTTGCAAAATTTGTATAATTCTTTTGCAGGAGGAAATCGCGCAACGTCTTGTCTTGGTCACTGATCTGATATCAGGTTTTCTAGTTCTCCTTTTCTTTCAACGATTAAAGACTCCTATCTTTAATCATAGTGCCTCATATTATAGAGTTCATACTTTTATTTATAACGTGCGAACATCAAAAGTTACGCCCAAAAACCGTTAATTTAAACCAGTCAACAGTGAGTCAAAATTCATTACGGTAAATTAAACCCTTTTTCTTGCGTTAAATAAAACCGGTTCCTTCGAAATTATACATATACGTAAAGCTACCTGCTAGATAGTCCACGAAATTAAGAATTTGAAAAATTTGTTAAAATCTATATTCATGATATAAGACGGGGATAATCCAACCGATTTTGTCGTTCAATTCGCCTGATTCATACGTATAATACCGAAACGATCATATCTTCCGAGAGACAATTAAGAAGAAAAAAAAAAAGAAAAAAAGATGAAACCGGCAAACTTTAAACGTACCAATGGTATAACTATATATACGTCGTTTCCGGTTCTCGCAACCGAATGCACCTTGTCCTAAGGATAGCCGAGACTCCGGGAGAACCTGCCTTTCGTAGAATTCACTACTAAGGCATACCTACTACTCTTGTATTATTGTTATTGTCATCGTTACAACGAAAGTACAAAACGAGGGATATTTGTCCATAGTCTATCCCCTCGTGTTTCTAGGTACTGTCACTTCCTCGACAACCACAGTCTGACTAAAGACTCAGAATTTTAAATCTTAAACGATAAATAGAAGACAAAAAAAAAATTGAATTGAAATGACCTAGGCAAGGCAGCTAGTTTAAATTCTAGTCATACGAATACGTCTGGAGACTTTCCCTGGTGTTCGTCGGCTGGAACCTCCCGAGATTCAACACCGGTTCACTCAGCGAGTAGTTATATACCCACTCTGGATATAATAGGTAAAAGCATCGTGTAAATGAATTTGTAGTACCGTGTCGTAGCGGCTTATGGTACTTAGAGCCGCGATTAGACTGTGTTTTGGGTATCGCAGTCGTACAAGTATAAGTAACTCAAATGTAAGTAAACATGGAGGTCAAAACTTGGTTTGGAACAAGCGCGTAGGCTATGACCGAAGAGAGGAAAAAGTTTCAACGATTTCGTCACATTAAAAAAGGGAATAAATGAATGAAATTGAATAAGAAAAACCCCGCCGACATCGTTCGGTACAACTTCATTACGACATATGATTGCTGCACCGATGCAAGAATCGAGGTAATTAACGATCGTTAGCCGCTATGACTAGTTTTGGAATCGAAACTCGAACTTTCGTGTTTCGGCAATCTGTCTATAGGTATATGCATTTTTCTACGAAATGCTTATCGATCGATTCTATCAACGTTAATTTTTTTATCTCCGACGATACCGCGCCTTATCGATTCACCGGGGGATCGGGACTGACGTATGGTAAGTTCATGAAAAATTCTCTATCCAGAATCAACACAGAGAATTTCGTTCGAAGCGTTATTCAATCGATTGTGATCAATTTTTATCGATGAAAAAAAATCGTTGATCCAAATATCGAGTTTAATTAATCAGAATTTGACTTCTTTTTCTTTTAATTAATTCAGACTGTCATGTTTTGACACAAATTTTCTGATAAAACCAGATGTGATTAAAAAAAAAAGAGCGAATTTTCGAATGGTTGAATTTATTCATCTGAATCGCGGAGCATTAAATTACGATTTTCATAAATAATAATCGGCGTTCAATCTTTTCAACTAATTGCAGTAATTATTAATTCAACCTATGTAATCAGCTGTGGTATTTGTAAACAAATAATTTCATCGATTATAGAGTGAATAAAATAATACGGTTCTAATCACCTTTCGCGATCTATACTGCATTAATTAATCGTGAGAACAGGATCGTATATTATAATTCGATAAATAACGAAGTCAAACATTGATCACTGAGCGATATTTCACTCGTCTTAAATCGTATGCAGTTCATCCGGTAGATCCGGTTCATCGTGAGAACAGGATCGTATATTATAATTCGATAAATAACGAAGTCAAACATTGATCACTGAGCGATATTTCACTCGTCTTAAATCGTATGCAGTTCATCCGGTAGAATTAAGTGATCAATCATCGAATCGATCATTAATCTATCAATTAAAAATCGAAAAAAATAATAACGATGATAGCTTCTCACACAAAATTCGCCTAGCTACGTTACTATACAGATTAGTTATTAATTAATTGGCTAAAACACATTTATGCCTTACAATTAGTAATAATCGTAATTATTCATGTACAGAAGCCGAGTCAACTCGACGGTAAGTGTCACATGGTCGTCTCTATACGTTTATTTCGTTTTTCGCCAAAACACACGCTTAAGCTTTCGATGTGACATAAAAAAAAAAATGTTCATCTCTCATACTGGCTTCGAAACAAGATAGAAAAGTAATAAGAAGAAGGCGGAAAAGATTGTAGAGAAAAAAATCCCCGAAAGTAGTTCAAACAAAAATTTAATTTCGCGAATAAAATCGTTGTAGGTAGTTTGTTTGAATTGAGGTTTTATTTATTAGCGAGATGATGGATGATCAGAGGAATATATGATCTTGTTCAATTATCGTAGATTCGTAACGAAGGACCAGCTCTGCAGACGATAATTTTTAATTGCTTAATTGGGATATCAAAGAAACAGACGAAATACAATTGTAACACTTTCTCACAGTAATGATCGTCTGTTAATCGTTAATTAGAAGAGAACAATAGAAAAATATTAGCCTCACAACGATCGTACGTCTTGATGAAGCCAGTTTAAGATTCAACTCAAATTTTCATAATTAGTCGAATTAAAGAAAATAAAAATAAAAAAGAAGAAAACTTTATAAAAATTTCACACCATGCCAAATTAAAAAATCGATAGCTTCACGTGTCTTTGTGGTTTGTTAGAGCCGTTGGTTCTTATTGCTTTACTAAATTATAACATCTATCAAATAACACAATAAAATAATATTCAACATTATCAAGTTACTGAATACCGTTAATTTACATAAATTAATTAATATCAATAGCGACTAAGATTTCTAGTTCTCTCTGATGCTGATCTATGCATGTGGGACAAGCAGATGAACAAGTATGCTAGAAAATCGTCATAATTTTGAATATATTCTAATAAAGCAATGCACCAAACCACTCGATAAACATATAGATTTAATTTGAAAGAAAAAACGAATTTTTTCAAGTTCGTTTCTTCTCGACGACTTCAGCAACACTTACCGTGAGCCTCGATGAACATGGCCCAACATCCCCAGCATGCCTGGGAGGTAGCATGGTTTTGTTGGTCCAGTTCTTCGGCTGATGTTGATGAATCGATTTTCCAATTTTCACCAATACCAAAGTTCTGACCTTTGAACTTTGAGAGTGATTCCTCGTATCCGTGCTGGGATCGCTGCTCTCTATGATGTTCGGCGACTGTATCTGCAGGGTCGAACCCAAGACGTTCCTTGTAATAAGCTTGCGTCGACATTTTTCACTGATTTTTCTTTTTTCTTTCCTTTTTCTTGTTAATTATCGTATTCGTATTCGATATGTAGAGAGTCGAGTCAACGACTATGTGCACATCGTTTCGTATTGATACAATTTTTCACACCGTATCATATGTACTTCCTTTATCAAAATTTTTTGCAATTTAAAAAAAAAGGAGTAAAATTCTCTTTCAGTCGCTTTCGTACATTTAGTAGATCGATTATTAATTAAGTTTTTTTTTAATCGATTTAAGTAGTACGTTTGATTTTATATATGTATAATATATATATATTTATTAATTACGTTATTAAGCGTTGTCGATTAATTATTTCTCTTTGTTTAATACTGCCTTAATAAAGAATTTTTAAGACTGATTTACTTTTTTTACTTTCTTTTCTATCGTTATCAAATTTTGTGGTAACTATATTTTATTAATAAAAAACACTCTGACAAAAGCACTGTTACATTTTTTTTGGGGTATTAAAAAAAAAATTTAATCAAATACTTTTTATCTTGCGTTATAATTTACTTTTGTTTTATATATATATATATATTAGTTATTTTATTTATTTTATTATCTTATTTTCCTTGTGTTACGTTAATCATTCGAAACTTGGTGAAATTTCATGAATCACGGAATTTGTATCCTCTCGGTTGATGTCGAATCGAAGTATTCCGTCTGATATGATTCATTCAGCTCCAACTTGTATCGTCGTTATTTTATTTCGTTGTTAACTTCGTTATTATATTTTTTTTCTCTCTTGTTAAGCAATTATTTTTCGATTTTTTCGTTTCCATATACTCTTCAAACAAATTTTGAAATTTCCCTTCATCAATTTTGCTCGTTGAACGTTCGCTGATGTTTTATGGCACTTGATTAAAAAATTCACGGTAGATCTTTATCATCCCCCAACAAAGCGGCTGCAGCGAATATCGGTGAAGTATTCAAATACTAAAATACTTCCCGCCACTTTGACGAGACGATTCGATATCAGATATAATATTGTTCAACTTTGAAAAATACAATCCACGGTCGAATGTTGTGACAAAAATATTTTTATTTTAATCGAGTATATCGATATAAAAAGTAAGTCTTTGCGATGTGAGACGTCGCGACACCCCTCGTCCTCAATCAAACGACGAAAATCGTCATTTTCTTTTCAAACTAGTTCCTCCTTATCAGCGATGAAATCCTCTTCACTTTCCACACTGTGTCAATTAAAACGAACAAATTACTCATAATCAAAAATTCAATAAAGAATTTTTAATTATATGTAGGTATATCGCAATTCTGAATTATTTCCTCCAAACGTCAGTCACTGTCTCATTTCCTGTCATTTGATGAAATTGAAAATAAAAATGAATATTTTTGGTCCGTATGAAAATGGATTTGTGAAAATGATTCGTTCTATATATGAAAATTCGTTAATTAATTTAGGTGATATAGCGAAACGTACTGAGTAACGAACAACGAATAACTGAACAAAAACCGATGAGAATTCTCGAGCGAGGCTCGCCGAGGACTCGCTGAGGACTGGCCGTAGGTCGCGTGGTCGGAACACCCAGAACCTCAGTGGCACACGAGGAGCAGGATCCCCCATATGGTAATAACGGGCGAACGGTGTGTGGGTGAGTTCCGTTGGTGCCTCGAATCGGCCAATAGTGATAGGCGGATAGTAGACCGCGGTGAGTGAAGTGGGGCGAGATAGAGAGAGAGAGAGAGAGAGAGAGAGAGAGAGAGATGGATGGTTTCATTAAGCGGACACGCAGTTTCCCTACTGACGTTAGAAAACCGCGAGTTATAAATGACGCTGCGAATATTATATGTAGTTATATAGAGCAGTGTATGATTTCTGTTACGATATCTTCATATATGAGATATATACAGTAGAGAAGAATCATCGCAAGGTACAAAGATGGTAAACGTTTTACGTTTTACTGATCTTATATGCGGTCGTAACGAACTTCGTATGGTTTATGATTAATCAGAAGAGTTTTGAGAATATGTTACAAGAGTTGATTTCCAAATAAGGTCAGATCTTGAATACGTGGAGAGATTGAACAGTATTGAGTGAAAATTCTATTTGATCCAAGTAAATTACATACTTGTAGATTATCAAGTAAATGTCTTCTAAGATCAAATGCATTTCTTTCTTCTTAGATTTAAATTAAATTTAGTTCAACTACCTGAATATATCTACTTGCTGATAGTTTTTTTTTCTCTCAGTATTCAAGATACGTAGCTTGAAAGCAACGAAAACTAGAATAGTAAATATGGCAGAAGAATGTTTCAACTCCAAAATAAATCAAATTTTCGCTGATCTCATACACTATCAATGAAATTGAATCATTGAACAAAAAAAATGTATGTTTCATGTGTAGCAGCATATAATGATTGTTACTTTCTTGCTTTTCTTCATGAATCTTATCACTAGACAAAATTCGCACATGAAACAGATTAATCGATAATTATAATTTTCGAATCAGAGTACAGAAACCATAAATTGTTAAGACTTGATTAGAAGAACGATATAATAATTTTTAAAAAAAATTCGAAGGATTGAAAACAAAATATTGAAAATCAGCGAGTGAAGTAGGTCAAAACCAGTATGTAGATTGAAGGGGAAATAAATAATCCGATTGATTTGAAATTCATTCAAGCTTGATATAGATACTAGTACAGGATGATTGAGAATCACAGAATAATATTTCACAAGACGAATCACTGTGAAAATCGAAATCAAAATTTCTCTGACGAATCGAAAAACAAAAAAAAAGATAAGTTTTCTTACTCTCTGCTTCAAATCTAAAAAAAAAAAATCAGTTTATCGTGTTTCTTATTCTTCATGTTGTTCTTTGACTTTGAAAAAAAAAATGTGTATCCCGAATTCGAAAAAAGCAATAATTGAAAATGTAAGATAAAAATTTCAATCCCGATTCTTCAATTGATTGACTCTGAAAACTGTTTGTAACAAATTCTGAGTCACCCTGTACAAACAGATCGGAAGCATCGGCAGCTAATCTTCGGCTTCTGCTAATTTCGCTATACATTACGACTAACTTTCCTCCGGTTTCTGACAACTAGTTTATACTTCATCTCATTCGCTTTATTCGTTTTTTTTTTCGTTCGATTTTATACCAGACACGTATCGAAGGTTCTGCATGATCGAATCATAGTTCTTCGACCGTATCGAAACATGTCCTGTAATGCAACGCTCTCGGAGACGCGTAGGTGTTAGTCCAAAGTCGATTCTGAATCCTGGTTTATTGAGTCGCAAACTGAAGACAGATTGAAAAGTAAAACGTCTAGAATCTAGACGCTAGTTATCTTCTAGTATAGATGAGAACATAATTCGATTTCGAAACTAACGACAGTGTGAGCAATGCTACGTTGTAGTCGGTATTATGACCTGTCTCAATATTCCCGGAAGGATATTGACCATCGCAAATTCCCAGGTAAATGAGAGAACGTCGGGATTTAAATCCTCGTCAGGTAAGCTGGCCACTACCACATTCGCATTTAGCAGGTAGTAATTTTCGACCATTGATGAATATAAATTTGAAATTTTACTATCCTAAATTCAAACATCTGCTCTGGGTCATAAAGTCTGTAAATAGTTCTAATTAAGTATATATTCAGATCGAAAACTGAATGATTGTGATTTTCATCCAAGTTTGCTGAAAGGAAAATTCTGCAAAATTGATGCACAGAGCCAGAAACGAAGATCTTGATATTTCAGGAAATCTGATTCACTCGGACTTTGAGGTACTTGAAATTTTTCCGACCGACCGAAAACGACTATCAGGTCTAGGTAAGTTTCAAGTGGATTTTTGGTTCGAGTTTCGACCCTAACGAGACAGGCTTAGTTGAGTGTTTCAATGATTGAAGACTAGTTTCAAATTACTTTACAAGATTTACTGTCTAGATATAAATCGAAAATCACACAGATTATAGCTGACTTTCGTACATTGAATTGATGTAAGCGAAAAAAAACAGAAAATCAGATAAAAACGGGTTGAGAATATAATCAAGCAATTGTTCATGAAAAGTGAGACGAGAAGTTAAAAAACGAACGAAATTTAACGAAAACCAGAAATGTGAAACTTGACGAAGCGAGAGAGTCTCATCCACTTCTATACCATCACCAACCGTGAAGAATTTAATCACCGACCTCAACGATTATGAATCATTTTCGTACGTTTCTATTATATATACATATACGAAACAAAGATTTCTCTGTGAATCATTTTTCTTGCTGCAGTTAACTTTCGATTATACATATATTGAATCGTTTTTCAGAAGCAAAAATAAAAAAAAAAAGATTCGCTAAGATAATTGTTATATTACACATATACATACGGTATTCGCATTCTATTGCCTGGGCAAAATTCTATTTTCTATACAACAAGTATATACAGAGACAGAGTAGTTAGGTAGAAACCAGGGTTCAGAAGCTGCTAGGAGAGTCAGCTCCTTGCATATCTATAGATAGATCTCAGTCAGCATAGCTTTTCACGAGACTTAAAGAGAGACTTTGCTAAGGAATTATAATGAAGGTGCGGCTGAAACTTGAAGAGCTAATCGATTCTAACCGCGACGAGACACCACTCGACAAAAATAACGAGTACCTATATAAGTATTTCACATAGAAAAAAAGATACCCTCCATATCCCTAACTCAAGTTTAAAAAGCCGCGATACATCTCAACGCTAATGAGTACTCGATCCAAATTGCAGTCATTTATTTTCATCCCACGCGGCACTTTTAGTGATTTCTCTCCCACGCGGAAGTGACTGATTATTATTAATATTGTCAACCCCATAAAAATAGGGAAAAGTCATTTTTGTACACATACATTCAAACATTAACTTCGATTTTGCAACAAAATTTATTAATCTAGTGTTTAAGAGTATTTGTGAGGGGGAAATAACTCCTTAAAGTGACGTGTCAATAGTCGATGAATTAATTCATCATTAATGAATTTTAACGAGAATTGCCTGAATGAATGATAACTAGATAATCATCTGAATTAATTCGAATTAACAGAAAGAAATTACGAACCGAAGTGAATTGGAATATTCAGATATTTACTTGAATTAAAGTGAATTATCGAGAATTCATGGCAAAACTATCGAATTAACTGAATTAAAAGAATTAAGTTCGATGAATTTGAAAAATTGAATTCAAGTTGAATTAGGTTGAAATTGGATTGAATTGAAGTTGAATCGAGCAGATTCAAATTGAATGAATTTGAAATTGCATCGAATGGAAGTTGAATTGGGTTGAAAGTGGATTGAATTGAAGTTGAATCAAGCAGATTCAAATTGAATGAATTTGAAATTGCATCGA
>JAFFZH010015943.1:105022-160634 GCA_018420115.1 Euura saliciscinereae
AGTTGAATCAAGCAGATTCAAATTGAATGAATTTGAAATTGCATCGAATGGAAGTTGAATTGGGTGGAAATTGGATTGAATTGAAGTAGAATTAAGTTGATTCAAGTTGAATGAATTTGAAATTCAATCGAATTGAGTCGAATTAAGTTGAATGAATTTGGAATTGAATTGAAGTCGAATTGAGTCGAATTTAATGAGCAATTCTGAATCATTTCAACCCTCAGAAATAACAATTAACGTGGCACTAAAATCTTGAGTTATTTTCCCCTCGCAGAATTTGAACAAAAAATGAATTGTTCAGTCTTTCCTTTTGTCTCAAGTTTTCGTTCAGAGTTAATTAAAATTTGAATAGTTACAACTTATATTTGACCGTTGACGGGTTACGTAGTGCAATTTCCATATCGGCAGGTGAGCCCATACAGCTGCGTGTCACATACCACGTGGTAGAAAACCAGGTAAAACGTAGTACCAACAAGACACGTATGTTCGCCGACGTACTGGGTGGTCGACAATGGAAGAAATTCCAACCTCCGAGCTTTCTAAAGATTCGTTGTTTACCAAAAAAAAATACATGTGTTGAGTCTCTTCCCGTTCCAGCGTCAGCAAACATGCGTGTAAATCGAGTAAAACTCGTTAATGGCGATGAAACGAAATGAAATGGAAGAGAACATAAAAGAAAGAGCAAAGAACGCAAAGTTCGCGATTTTGTGATTCATGAGAAGCGTCAACGAGAAGAGAATGAGAAGATCTGTTTTGAATCTCGAGCGAAGTGTCTCCTGAATATGATATAGATGAGGAGATGATATAGAAAGAGATGCGAAGTGGAATGCCTTGGCCTAGATATTCTAGATTTTATTCATTTTATTCTAGAGCGTCACAAAGATACCTCGTATACGACAATGAGGAGTAAAAATATGTCTTCTGACCCGAGGATACGATATGATAGCCAACACGACTGGTGGCCATGAGATTTGACGAACAAAAGCCGTGAAACTGGTCTTTAAAAAACAACTAGACTCGAATGAATATACAATTCAGTCATTTTTCGTCACGTGTTTCGAATTTCCGTCAAGATATCGTTCAGTGGGTTAGTTTCACCCGGTACATCGAGTTTGCGAGTTAGTTAATGAAACGGAGACATTTTTATTTCATTTTCATTTTTTGTTTTGCTTTCTATTTTTCCGCCGCACGTACGATATATATTTTGAGCACGATAATAATTGCCAGACGTTTGCTCAACGGCGATGGGGGAGAACGAGAATAATTAAGAATACGTACGTGAAGAGAAACAACGGAAATACATTCCCTATATACTCCCTACTGAAAGTCTAATTGAGATATATAAAAACCAAAAAAGATTAAATACCTGTGGTAAGTTTGAATAGAAAAAAAAATTGCAAATTGGCATAATTTCTAAGAGCAGAACGAAAAAAAAAATTCTGCAACTTTTTGGAACGAAGCTCTCAGAGCTCTAGATTTTTTTATTAGACGTGGAATTTAGATTCTGTTAGGTTAGGTTAAATAATTAATAAAAAAATCAGCGAGCTAAATTTTTTTATTCGTTATTTCCTGAAATATCATCATCCAACAATAGATTTGCATTCACGGAACGTCCAAAGTCGTTTGTTTTTCTCTAAACGTATCAGACAATAATTGGGAGGAAAGATAAGCAAAAAAATTCTGTTCATATTTTTCAAAGTTGGAACTTATCCTACGTCATGAACAAAATTTTCGTCAATCTAGAAGAAAAAACGATCCAAACCTACAGTTTAAGAAAATTTCGGACTGAATGAAAATTGTTCTTGAGATGAAAAAAAAAACTCAAAGACAGTCTCAATTTGACCTGATTGAATTGAAATTTATAACTTTAACGTCAGTTTTTCTTGCACCTCCGTTTTATTTGAAAAAGTTATCAAAACCGAATGAATCTGAAGCTAGCAGCCATAGTCAGCAGCCAAACATTGCAAACTTCTCCTGAATTAGAATCACGCAGTACAGATTCATGTCTATAATCTTATGGAAGTAGGTATTTCGTTTCATCATGTTAATTGAATTCATCACTTTTCGCTGCTAACTTCAGCATCATCAATACCGATCCCCTCGAATCTAGATCGTAGGGATTTCAATCTATTATATCTCTGATTACGTGACATAACTAATTGTAAACCGAGCAGTAATATAATATTTCGCCAAGTTTTGCATGAAGAATCTCAGCGAATGTCGAGTGTGTATTAAATATATGTAGAGTAGATTAAACCCTATGTTGCAGGTATCAATATCGTATGTAGCAATCGAATTCCTCGGTATCGCGATCCGATAAGTACAACCTATGACGAGAGAGTGAAACAAAATCTGTTTAACCAAGTCGACTCGATCGAAATGAGGAGTGTTTGAGGTGGTTTTCCTCCCGGTTCCCGATGTCCAGGTCCGAGTAACCGGTCCAGGACCGATCTCTTCGTCGACGGTTAAACCTCCTAGACGCGAAGAGAGCCAGGGTATAACGCGGCGTAATACAAGCAACGGGCCAACGGCATTCTTGGGCTGCATAACGGGTCCGGACCCCGCCAATCTTGAATCATCAGACGTGCCGCGAGCAAGAGTTAGGCCGGTGTTAAGACTCCGGTTAAATTATATCAGAATCGAATTTAAATCTAATCGGACTAAAATACAGGACGGATCTCTTTGTATTCATATTTCACACATTTTGATAGCAATTTTTCTTTTGAGTAATCGAAAAATTGGCAATGATTATTAAATTTAAAGAGACTTGCATGAATTGAAATAAAGGAAGCAAAAACGAACAAAAAATTATTAAAGTACATTGCAAATATTGAACTTTCTTTTCCTTTCTATAATTTGAGACTAGTAGCCTTTTCTAAATTTTAATTAGAGGTTATGTCGATCACGTGGTTTTTTACCAACGTAATTTGAACCACCAGGAGTTTTGATTGACACAATGAAATATATAGTCTTATCTTTTCAAGGTTAAATGTGATCATGATCTCCATATCTGAGAATCTTATCACAATTAAAGAAAAATTCAACTGCAAGATGAAGATCAAATGTTCTCGGAGATACGGAGCGAGGATTAAGAGACGTGTCAAGGGCGACCTATCCTATTCTCTAAATTTATCCGCACCTACTTAGGCCGCTTCTTTCATTCCGAGTATACTTTTATTCAAAGTCGATTTGTTCTTTGAGGTAGTGAAAAACACGTTGCACTTTATTTTACCGGGGACAGAAATAAGCTGATCGTTTGAGTCCGCGTACCTTCGATCTCGAAGAATTGGGTTACATTGGAACCGCATTTAGCATCGCTAAATCTAGACACATATGTCTCACAGTTAATTACACAAAGTTCTTAAAAAGAATATTGGAACAAAATTATGCGACACAATCTATCTGACACAGGATCGAATTTTCACTCGAAATTATCACGTTGTGTCACAACACTAAAAAGAGTTCAAAAATTCTCAGACTTGACTTTTGGCTCACCCTGAATAGTAGCAACGGACAAATAATTTTTTTCTTCCGGTTCTGTGGTCATTTTTAATGAAATAACGTCGTAAGTAGGCCGAGAACAAACGTGACTTTTGGCGTTAGCAAAAATTTCAATTTTTTCATTATATTCTTAAAATTTTTCAATTATTTCAGTTTCACAATTCATTTGAGCTGACACAATCTCAATTCATCAATTTTTTCCTATCTCACCGGAGATTCTTTCAATTTTCCCTACTTGGTCATTACATTCAATTTTTCAAGTGTTCCAATTTGTTCGATTAACTTAATTTCCCAATTTTTTTTTTACTATTGATATCTTTCAATGTACCAAATTTTTCTATATCTTTCGAATTCATTCAATTTTCCAAGTCATTTGATTTTTATTAAATGTTTTTCAATTTTTCGAAGATGTTCAATCCTTGAAGTTTATTTAATTTTTTGTTTGTTTTTTTAAATCAACAATCTTTCCGATTCTTTGACTTCCTTAATTTCTTAAGTTTCGTTTGTTTTTTCGCATCTTTTCAAATCGATCCCCATTATTCATATATAATTTCCTACGTAGTAATTGAGCCACCTTGTGGTTTTGCGATTGGATGTAAATTGAGATCGAGAGGCGTTGAAAGATTGTATCGAAGGTGTTTCCTCGTTTGCTTGTTTCCTTGACTTACTCGTTCAAAGCGAGGAGGAGACGTGCGTAATAAGATATAGAGAGAATAACTGTCAATTATGCGTGTCCGATCGTATAGACACATCCTTCTATGGCGATCGAGAGAACTGTCGTTATACATATAAGATTATCACGTGGGTGACACATTCGAGTTGCGATAGAAAACTTCAGGTAACTCTTACTCTACCTACGCCAATTCGAACCCAGTTCGCCCACCACGCCAACTTCTAAATACGAATGTGAATATATCCTCCTCTCTACCGACACTATACGTCACAAGAATTCGATTCAACTTATATTCTCTTTTATCTTTTTTCGCCTATCTCATTAGCTCACATTTTTGTTTGCTTTTAAAATTAGCAATCATCATCATCATACACCGACGTTATTTAACGATGATATAACTCCAGGGTATTTTTATTTTCGTAGCATGACAAATTACACCCAGTTTCGATCGAAGGATTATCAATCTTTTCTCTTTAATTTCACACATCAATTCTAAGAGGCACTCAATTGCACTAGATTCTCTGAAAGGTTTGAGTAAGAGTGTATTCAAAGTTATTGTTATACGTAGAGTCTCTGTCACTGTCAAAGTGACCATAAAACCTTGACTTAATTCCGGTTTGGGTGCCGCAGACGATAAGATAACAGAGAATTTCTACAGTTCTCTGAACCAGCGCAGGACGTTCATCAACAACTATGTAGGACAACCAAATTAATTAATATACCGAGACAATTAACGTCCTCACGATTCACGATAAAATTTTTTAAGATTTTAATATATATTAATATGAGAGAAATTCAATTCAATTTATTATATCGCAAGTTTGATGGGTGTCCAAGAGCGATAGACTTTCATCTTTGTTACAGTCGACTGATTCATTCATTATACCAACTGCTCCAGCAAGAGAACGCGATTATTTTATTACATATCCATGTATGTACATATATGTAATATTGTTAACATTTAGATTGAATCATGAGGCAACTTTTAAAGCTATAAAAAATCAACGATTGAGATTCAATTAACAAAATCTAAACAAAACAAAAATAGATCCATTGAATTATTTCAACAATTTTTACTACACTATACGGTGAGATTAGACACAAAAAAAGTAACGAATATTGTACATGTCGATTGATTGTCAGTTCGATTATTTTTATGTACAAACTTTTCGCGAATGCAGAGTATACCCTTCATCTTGAAGATCGCATACGAGTTCTCCATATAAGGTGCGAGCCGAGCGTGGCTGAGGCGCGAATCAACACACTTTTCCAAATATCGTGACCGCACAGTGACGCTGACGCGGCGTCGGTTAGTTTCGCGACAGTATAACAAGACAAGACAGATCAGAGAAACGATGACGCGATAAACGCCTTCGGAATGACAAGCTTAAGATGAGGAAAAAAAAAAAAACCAAAAAAAACATCCGAAAAAAAAAGTTAAAAAAAAAAAAAAAAAAAAAAACGAAGAAAATGAGTCGATCAGAAACGTGCAACAGCAACAACAACTAAGAAAACACTCCATATGGATAATAGTCATTTGGCAACGAATCCGCCGAAACGATTCGCGAATAAATAATACCATTTGAAGTTTTGAGAAATTAACTTCGATCTGAGCCAAGGGCGTCTTCTTGTAATCTTACTCATTCAGCGTCTGTCATTACGTGCAATACCAGATTCTTTCCTTTTTTCGAATTGTTGCAAACACTCGTTCGAGTGACGAATAAATGGCAAAAAGTAAAAAGAAGAATTTAACGTTATTATTTAATTTTGATGCAATATATTCAAAGATTCTTAATTCAAAACTGTCTATCTTTCGAGCTACGTTATGACGTCACGATTCAGTATGACAAACCCGCCATCTAGCGGCAGCTGACAAAATCCGTTTTTTTTTTTTGCAATCTTCTTTATTTTAATCAATTTTGTCATTTTTTCTTAATACATTCAATATTTGTAATATGTAAATGATTATTATTATTTTTTGTTTCAAATTAGTATTCATATGTCATGCAATTCTCTTTAAACTCATTACTTGTAATTCGGAAGAAAATTAAAGAATCAAAAATATTGTTTCAAGTATACAAGAAAATGAATTTTTGATAATAATCTTTCAAGTTTGAAGAATGAAAGTTATGAATGATCGATGATAGCTCAACGAAAACATCTTACGAAACTCAAATAAATTTTCTCGATTGAATTGACGAGCCGCTCCTTGATTTCCGAGAAATAATAATAATAAAGAGAAGAAAAAAAAATACCTGGGAATGTACGTACTATCGTGGTGAGATCGGGCGTATACCCGCCGCCTAGATTCATTTGACGTTTACGTCTTAGAATCCAGAACTATAAAGACTATGAGAAGACAAGTCTAACGAATTCTCTGATTTTTTTTCTTCATCATTTCTATATGTATGTGTGTTGTTTAAGCTGATTTACACACACGAACTCGAAGGCTCTGGGATCGTGTGTGTTATTCGCGACCAGTTGTTAGCGCCAAAAAGAGAGAGAGATCCGTAGTAGACAAACCAGCCACGTATACGTGCCCCTCACAGGCTATGTAACTTTGCTGTAATTACGAAACTACTCGTTCTCATAATTGGATTACTTTCTTTTAACTTTTTTTTTTTTTAACTTTTTTTTTAATGCCACACAGTGAATGGCGATTGTAAAACTGTAATCAATACCGATAATGATACAGGAAAGTATATTATGCGAATTACTCCTATGCTTAATTTTATTCATTCTATTATTATCGATTTCAATGGTGCCATAAATGGTCTATGGAATGAAGAATTTTTTAATAATATGGAAATCAATGGATGAACTGACTGTTCAAAAATGTCTATTTTAGCGATACAAACCTTTTTTTTTGTCAAGTATTAGAAACAAAGTGAATATATGACGCGAATTCTTCTATATGTATACATTTCTGAATCTGCAACGCGACGATGTTTGTATCAACTATTTATTTTCGACTAACATGAATGACCGTGTCAACCGGTTACTGAGGTAGATATCCTTCAACTGAACCCTACCTTATCCTATCCCATCGCACCTTGCATTTGCGTGCCTTGAATCAATTGAACTTTAAAGAAGATAATTATCATCTTGTTACACTGAAACTGCTAGAATTAGATATCGATTTCTGAACGTGTAATTCAAGGACGTATGTAAGTAAGACCAAAGTTTTACTGTTTTATCCCGTGTCCTTCGGTCGGTGAATTTATTTTCAATGAGAGTGAATTTGATTAATTAGTATTCAATCAGGTTTCGTTTTAATTTAAAGTTATTGCACGCCTTGATTTATAACCAGAAGAAAATTACTTCATGGGTGATTGTCAATTTATGTTATGGACATTTTCGCAAGTCTCGAAATTCAGTGTGACGTAACGTCACCCGTGGTTTATGGCATTGTTATAATGAGACGTGTGCGATACAACGCAATACGAGAGGTTTACGATACGCTTTGGGAATAACAAAAAAGCCCGATTATCACAATCCAAAAACTACGTTTCATAAAACTAATTTAAATTCACCGAATAAATGTCGATTATTCGTTCCACGACTTTTGTTAATTTTTTGTACTTTGAGAGTTTTGTCATTTTTTTTCTTCTCTTATTTCGATTCACTGTATTATGTTGCATTGAATGATATAGTAATGCGAAATAATTATGAAATCGACTTCCGGAACAAAAATACTTTTTTTTTTTTTTACTGTGTATAATAGAGAGTTATGTTATGCACTCCTATATTCAGCATAAAATGAAGTTTGATTAAACGCATGCTGGCACCCACGTAGGTAACACTACCCCGTCCTTTTCACCTTTTATCGAGCTCAGGTACTTAGCTTTGAGATAAGATTAACGCTTAATTACACCGAGTCCGATATCGCGGCCAATGACGCGGTGTCGGATATTATCATTGTTACATGTGTTAATTGTTCGCTATATCTGACCGTTTGTTTTTCAAAACAACCATTTCTGTACAAAATTACACGATGTCGATTTCAAACACAAACGCGAGTGAACGTATATATATAGGATAAGGTGAGAAATCGATTTTAAACCCATTCCAGTCGATCTGAACTGAATTTAAAATGATTTTGTACGATTCAAAACCATTTCGAAGCTATTAAGATTTCTCATCGATTTCAATAAATTCCACTCTTTAAATTTTTCGGAGTGAAAACTCCAATAGTCACTCTATTGGAGTGAATATTCAATCTAATCAAGTGAAATGTCACTCTTCTTTGGAGTGATCTGTTCATTCAAATCGCTTGGAGTGAAAAATTTCACTCTAATGGAGTGGAAAACTCACTCCATTCATTGGAGTTGCACTGTTCTTACTCCAAAAGATTTAGAGAGCAAGCGGTTTTTAGAGACTTTGAAGTGATTTCATGGGATAAAATGAATTTATAATTGATTCCAAACGATTTCAAACGCCTTTTGTTGCGTTTATTTTAGATTCATCGGTGCTTGTGACTTCTAACGATTTTACGCGACATGAAATTATTTCTAATTGGTTTTAATTGATTTTAAGCAATTTCCAGTGACTTTGGACTGATTCCACGGGATTTCAAATTAATTGTACTTGATTTCGCATCATTTCAAGCTTCATTCGTTGCTGTATTTGCTGTTATTTCAGATTTATCGGTGATAGCGATTTCGATTGATTTCCAACAAGTGATTAATTCGATCTTTGCAAAAAGTTCAGGAGATGAGTTGAGATCCATCCGCAACTCACGATCAGATACATGAGCCAATGCACAACGATGTGTAAATTGGAAAGTAACATTCGATCATCATCGTCTCATTGACATCTCGTTGTACGAAGTTTTTTTGTTTCTGCTGCTTGTATACTTATTGCGTCGATTATTGGTCATCTTCGACGAAATTGTCGCTTACCTCACTTCACACAACTCAATAATCGTGGCCTTGAGATAGAAAAGAAGAAAAAAAAAACACACCCAACAAGCATTAATAGGATTAGCGATAATCTCTCGGACTCTGGCAGTGAAAATTCATTCAATCCATACGATAACACATCGTATAAACAAGCCTTGCATCTTTCTCTCTCTCTCTTTCTCATGCTACGAATCATCATGATCGCGAATTTGTCTAGTGATAACAAAACATTAAAAAATTACAACCGAATTGAGAACCTCCTCCGTTTTTTTTTTTTAATCGGTTAAAAATTCATTCGAGTCTCAAATATCAAACTAACTGATCTACAGAAAATCTAAATCAGTCTCGTTACGTACAATTTTTATAACAATAATCAACAAATAGTAATAATAAAAAAAATTAGAGATGAATTTTTGATGAATAAAATATTATGAGAACTTAGAACGTGAAATGTTGTTGAACATCTGAAATTAATGAATGAATGAATGGATGATCACGGTGCAAAATGATGCAACATCAGCGGTTCTCCCCAATCGTCATAATTTGGTGTCTCGGTGTTGTTTCCGTTTCGTTATAGGGTTTACTTCTCTCTCCTAAAGAGAGTCTAAACATCGTAGCCCTGCGGTTTCCGCGAAGACCGGAGCCAAAATAGAAAGCCAAAGCGATTAAAAATAAAAGTTTGTCGCTTTGCCTCCACCACCGTTCCGCGATCTCTGTCTCTGCTATCTCCGTTACTCCTCGCTCCTCTCTGCCAACCGCCAAACTCCTCAGACTCTAAACTCAAACTGAAATATCCTTCCTTTCAGACTATAGCTCGCAGTTGGATTCCGATAGGCAAAAGAGATTCGAAACCGTTCCGTACCTCAATTCTACTTCTATTATACGCTACTTTTTTTTCTTATTCTTATTATTTTTTGCCACACCCGCCCTTCCTCTCACTCTTCGCAACTGGTCCCGCACTTACATCTCTAGTAGGTATTTATTACTCTTCTTCATTCGTTCTCTACGCAACCGATTCTTCGGTTATTTTTCAAGGTGAGCAATTAATTAACGGTTTTATACCGTTGGCTCGACCATAAAAAGACTTGATAACCATTTCGATGAATAAAAAATTGAGAAAAACAAAAATTAAGATACCGTCTTAGATGATTTAGATATACTCAAATTTTTGTGTCTGTGAATTTTTTCATTCCAATTTTCAAATTTTACTCTGAAATTATCATGATTTTTTTTTTTGTGTTCAGAATCATGTTGAGAGAATTTTTCAATAATAGAAACGAAAAAAATCAATTTTAGAGACTCGGTTATTCATAATTGATCGATAATAATTAACGAGTTAGAAGATTCGCGTATCCGCTTGGGAAAAAAAGAAGGAAGAATAAGAAAAAGAACCACCTCGGTATAAATTTGACGCACGCAACGAGGTTTGAGTCGGTATAGTTAGTTCGGAGTAACAGAGTCTTGCCTATTGTATAATCCAACGCGAGGAACACGGACGTAGAGCTAGAGGAGCGACAGTCAGCGCTATGCTAGGTGAGCGTCATAAACGTGTATGCTAGAGCCGTATGTCGGCTCCGGTATCGAAAGAGCCAGGTGTGCCGGTTGGTCAGTGGTAGTAAAGTAGATGAAAGAAAACAAAAAGAAACATTGGTAGATAACAGTTAGTGACTACCTGCGCTAAATACGTAGATTACAATAATTCATAAATTGCAACTTTTTACAATATTATACACGTGGATTGAAAATTCTTATTTTCTCACAGTCAAAAATCCGACCAAAATGAATATGGTGACGTTTTAGCCGACGATGCAATTTGTCGGCTATCCATGAGTCGGTGCATCGTTGATTGAAATAATATATTTTGTTTCTGTTTTTTTTTTCTTTTTTTACACACTCGCGCACATTCGCGATTATATATATTCACTCGCGGTGGGTGGTGTTTTTTTATGTGGGGTAAAAAAAAGATTTCGAGCGTATAATATTGCGAATTTTATCGCATCGGTATATCGATTATCGTTATTTGTTTTAATTTATTGTATTTATTATAGAGGAAATGAGGTGCGCGACACGGTTTGCCTTACAGACTACGTCGCCTCGCCACCGCCGACTGCCAGCAACATCGACGCCCACCAGATCGAGCAGAGAACGGGAGTGAGAACGACTGACTGTGAGAGTAACGTGTGGCGTCTCTCTCCCTCGCTCCCTTCCTCTCTGTCTATCTATCCATCTATCTCGCTCTCTCATTCTCGCGAGAGACCGCCCTCTCTCTATAGCACCAGTAGAGGCCGACAGACCTTACTTCCACATACTCAATCTACTCGACGAGGGATTCTATGCCGAGAGAACCAGGTCCGACCAGACCGTGGTCTAGGAACGAGGATATACGACGACGCGTGCTAAGCGAGCACGTGCGTTTGTGTCGGTGCTTTTTTTTTTTGCACATCTAGTAAACACAAAAATTTATGAGAAATTGAATATTATTTTATTATAAAAATAAATTTAGTCTATTTATACTCTCTCTGGTTACATTTTATTGAAAATTGTTTGTTTTTGTTTAAATTGGAAAATAAAAATTCTACAACTATACATGTATAGTATACGGCGATGACTATTTATTTTACAGGGTGATTCAGAATTCACGTCAAATATATTTTACAGGTGCAAGATTAGAATTAAAAAAAAAAACAACTGTTGATCCATTTCTTTTCCCAATTTTTGTCCAACGGTGAGAAAATAGTATATTGTGTTACAAGTGCGGAAAGAGGCCGATATCCGTCGAGTGTGAAGTTAGCAGCGCGAACCGACAGCGAGCGTCGCATTTGCAACGAATATGAGTGTGGAATTGCGGCACGAGCCGAAGGCGAGTGCCGTAATCACACGAGTATTCGTGGCAAATGCAGCGAGCCGAGGTGAGTGCTGCTATCACACGAGTTAGATATCGGCCTTCCGCACGTGCCACACACGATATTTTTTGTAATTCCTGCGAAGGAAAGTTTGATTTTCGAAGCGTGTATAGAGTGCGTAGAGTGCCACTTCCCCGAGCAGTGCAGAAAGTTTTACTTTCCGCACTAGGGCTTTAGCCCTAGTGCGGAAAGTAAAGTTTTCTGCACGGCTCGGAAAAGTGGCACTTTACGCACGCTATACACGCTTCGAAAATCACACTTTCCAGGCAGGTGTTGCAAAAAATTCATTATCACTATTGTAATCTTTTATATAATTTTGTTTTTATCATTTCTTTTTTCAATAATTTTGAAGGCAAGTTCGGTAATTTTTTGTAACCGTGAATTTTTTGTGAAATTTTTTGAGTATTATTATTACTATTTTTTTTTAACTTATCAAAATCCAATTCCCCACGAAAACTTTTCTTCGCGATCTCACAAAGAATTTTTCTGTCATTGAGAATTATGGGCAATTAATTGACAGATGATGATGATGATGATGAAAAAAAAAACTGCAAAACTAAAATAAACGATTTCTTATTCCTTTGTGAATCGAAGGCTCTGAAAAAAAAAAACGATTTCCGTAGACAAATATCGAGCAAAAAATTAGTTAGTAGATTAATAAAAAAAATATTCTCAAAATTGAAAAACAGAAAAATTACATTAAAACGAAAAACAAATTGCTAAGAAGCATTTAATCTCAATTTTGACAAAGATTAATCGTGTAGAAAAAATATTCGTCACGAATTCTGAATCACAATGTCAAGTGTACCTAGTTAATTTGTTTTTCTTCTACTCAGATTATGGGCGGATCGTCGTAACTACAATCTGATATCGCGCATTATCTCGAGTTGATTGAAAGTAAAGGTCAATTGGAAAATGTATTTATGTTCGAACTTATAGTTTTCATCTTGACTACGTGCAGTGATTGGCCACCAACAAATCAATTAAATGTTTATTGATCAATCCTCAACTTCATGTTTATATGCGTATACATATAATCGGTTTATCTGAATGAAATCGTTGTTTCGTGTATTTACGTACGATTACTCATTATCTCATAGTCTTGCTCACTGTTATATGTAGATAAAATAATCAACTAAATTATATCAAACAGACAATAAGTTATTGTTAATTATTTTTATTCTTTCATCAAAGAAGATAAACACGTTTCGTGGACGTCTTGATAATCAAAGATCTCAGATAATCAGTGAATGAACACTGAACAGTATGCTTTCGGAGATCCTGATAATTTCAACACACTTTTTTTTCGCATTTTTTTTTTTAACAATTCTACGATAATTATGTCTCAACACTCAACACCGTTTCATGGCTAGACTCATTATTCACTTAACCATCGGACGATGGTCAACGATGTAACAATGCAAAGCTGACTACATTCGCATCGCAATTAGTTCTGCAATAAAAAATTCAACACACTGTGGGATGTCTTCCAGGCGTTACGTCACAAGTGTAATAAAATTGTGCACTCGCAAAAATCTTCTATCCTCCACAGTCCAGACATTATTCGTATCCGGTTGATTCCAGATTACGAAATAAAAATCTGAAATTACGGTACTAAGTCACGTCTAAATTTTAATTTCTGTGAAAATCGAAAATTGATCGAAACTTTGAGATACAGACTCGAGTGCACATTTTACTCCCCGAGGTCCATTCGTTTCATGTGCACGAATCTGGAATTTGGTTGGTCGGTCTCTTAAGTTCGTTGATCCTATACCTGCGGCTATGTTCCATTGACCGATGTGACAAGCGTGCGTATATACACATCGGACATTCACGTGGATATAAAGTATTAGGAAACGAGTCGAGCAAGGAGAAAAGCGCTCGGAGACAGGAAGGTATGGAAAAGAAAAAAAAATCAAGAGACAGAGAGCTGTAATTTCATCTAATCGAAAATAATGTAAAAACTAAACCGAAGAAATAGAATCCCGAGGAAAAAAATGAAATTAGGTCAGTAGGTTGAGAAGAACTAACATAAAAAAACGGTGACACAAATCAGAAATTGGAATCGAAATAATTTGTTTCGTCATTTCAATAATATCAATTGATTCGACAATAATTATTCAAGTAATAGAAAGAAAGAATGGTTTTACCTAATGGTACTGTCTCATTTGTTGAATCGCAGCAATCAAGGGTTTATAGAATATTGAAATTGATGTAATCATTGATAAGAGAATCGATTTTTTGTTTTGTTATTTTGATAATTAATTGATTCGACGATAATTATTCAAGTAATAGAGAAAGCGTCAATGGTCTTATCTAATATTACTGTCTCGTTTATTGAATCGCAGTAATCAAGAGTTCATAAAATATTGAAATTGACGTAATTAATGATAATAGAATCGATTTCTTGACATAATCAAGCAATTCCACAATTTTAATTGAATAGATCTTCAAAGTTCCGGGGTATGAACCGAGGCCCTTATCCATAAACATGATTTGTATATATATACCAAGTGCCAATTATCTCTATATTGCTGTACTTATTTCCTAGAGTATAATAATCGTCCTGATTAGTAATATTACGATTTACGACGTCCACGTCCACGTTCGAAGCATGCCCCCACTCTTGCAGTCTATTACTCAGTACTTACGTTACACGTTAGTTACGCGGAAAGGAAAACCGTACTGTAATTAACATAATAGACTACCTTTATTGTTATTACACTTTATACAAAACAATTTTTTGCCCCATGTCGCGGCGTCAGTCCTATGAACATGAATAAACGATTACCTTTTCCTTTCTTTGTTTCTTTTAATCCCTCTTCTTTTTTGTTTCATTAATTCTCTACAATGCTCGATATTTTTTTCTCTCTTTTTTAATCGAGTGACACTGGGACCAAAATCGTCAATGGAAATCGTCAATTTGAATGTCTAACCGTAGGCGCCTAAATTTGAATACTGGGAGCCCGAAGGTCGTCGAGTGACTCGTTAATTGCGTCGGTATCATAGAAGTTTTATCATTCCGTTTAATTCGCAGAAATGATGTTCGAATAGAGGCTTCTTCCAGGGTATTAAAATCGTTGAAATTCAATACCATAAATCGATTGGTTCGGAAATCAGTAAACAAAATTCCTACATGGAGGCTAGATACCAGCGCCAATTGAGGCGAGCTGACCTTGCCTCAGGTGACGAAAATCTTAATTTTTAATCATCTTCGAGTTACAGTAGGTATCGCTGGCGGAAGAGGATGTTCGAGAGGACCTTCATTCATGGTTCGATTCATTGACACAAATTATGTAATGGCAGCGATATGGTTTCCATGCTGTGATCAATTTTTCTTACACTTGACTATAAATTATCGGGGTTTATGAATATAATATTTAATTTCATTCATAATCAGGGTTGTTACAAACTTAAGATTTGGAAATTCCCTGAGATTTTTCCGGCTTTTCCAAAGGGAAATAATTTTATACCGTCGAATTCGTATTTCAATGTGATTCCAGACTTGAAATAAATTAATATTAATTCTTGATCTTGTTTTTTTTTTAATGAATCTTCATGATTCAAGTTCTTAAATTTGACACAAATGCTTTGAAACTGCGAGACAAATTCCCTCTTAATCGTCAGTTGAATAATTCAACATTCAACCTAAAAAATAATGTCGACTTCTCAGAATTAATAGAAAATTTCCTGATCTTCCCGCGGTGATTCGAAATAAGGTACAATTTGATTTTATATGCATATATAAATCGACCAGCTGCGCAGTCGTTGAACCCAGTAAATAGATAGGATCAATTGTTGCAAGGGTTCAAACGACGAGATCAGCTGACATCGGGTCAAAGGTCTTAACGTTCAACGTGGATGAAAAGCAAAAAAAATCTGTGAACCAAAGATTCCTTCCTTCGTTTCTTTCGTCTGAAAAACCCTCAGAATTTTTGCAACTGATTCAAAATTCGACGATTCTTTCGATTTACTACAAGATTATATTCATATTTACTTGTGAATTCAGAAGAATTCTCAGAGTATCATCGCTGAGGTTGTCTCAGAGTTATGAGGTCTGAATTGAATCCCATTCAAGAGGCACTGAGCTTCCGTTACTTCAATTAAACATTTGATCAAACTCACAGCTCTATAATTTACTACTCAAGTTAGGACCTCGATTAATTAGTCCAACCTTCATTTTGACTTCGTTAATCAAGGTCAATACAATTTAACTAATTTTAGTAACACCTAAACAATTTGACGGGATATCAAATAATTAATCAAACCTTTCGTCGTTATTAGTTTACCTGGACCTTCGCAATGACGCCTCTTTACTATCTCTAGAATCGAGTTACTCACCTGAAACATAAAAGAAGAGAAAAAAATACATTAACACACTGCACCAGATGAGGATGGTGAGAGAGAGAGACAAAGACAAATAATTTACCTTCAATCAATTAATATTAATAATAATTGCGTCTCAGATTGTACTGAATCAAATTGATTCAATGGTAGACACGAGTAAATCGTGGAAAATAAAAGAGTGGCTGAACATGAATTGAGATCAATGGCAGAAAAATGTTCATGTCGGCGATGTTAGCAAATTCGTAAATCGTCCTTGTCGCGAGAAGAACTTAGTGACTATTAACACCGTTGACGGCTGTTACTATTAATAGAAATCCATTTATTAATAGCTCCACACAGTAAAAAAAAAAGAACGAATTCATATCAGAGATGTTTCAATTGTCGAATGCAGCGATCATTATCAATATTACGAGTGACCTTACATAAACGACCTTAGTGAGTCATTGTTTTGTCAAATTTTTTATTTGTTTATCCTCTTGCAACCTCGTGATGATTGAGATTGATGAATGAAACTTGCGCGAATCGTTACAGAAACACAGAAGGAATAAATTTCCAAAAAATATTGAATGAGGAGTAAACTTCGCGTACCGTTACGCACTGTCAAGTGTATGAGACTAAATTTACCTAAACTACCAATAATTAGTATAATTCCTACAACGGTTTGACCGTAAATACATAGACGGTTAATATATAATTACGGGGTCTTATGAATATTTCACAATGCAATCCCACGCAACAATTCGTTCCAGACATTTCTTCAACTTTTTTTTTTGGTAGCTGTATCCGTCCGTACGAACTCCTACTTTGATTTTTTTTTGTCGTCTTTCTCTATTTTATCTTGAAGCATGCGATAGGCGTGACGACTGCTGTGTATTTTTATGAGCTGAATATGTATTTCGATCATCAGGTGACGGAAGCAGCTATAAGTGGGTGAAATCTGATCGACACAGAACCGGATGGAATTCGGATTTTGCATGTATTCTTTTTTTTTCATACATTAGTAGTTTGCAAAAAAATAATAAGGTCATATTTTGTCTTCTCTCAATTTAAACAAAATTGAAGGAAACAAAACTGGTCGAAAATTACTACGTTGTGACGTCAGTAACTTTTGTGATTATCATTTTTAACGAAGAAGAAAAAAAACACGGGCTCATTAAAATTTGAACAAAATAAAAATTAAAAAAAATAAAAAAAAAAAAAAAAAAAAAATTTTCATTTAAAATCCCAATTTTAAAATTCGGAAAGATTTTTTTTTTTTTTTTTTGAGTGAATATAAAAATGAAGTAGTGGTAAAAACACGATCCAATGTAAGTAAGAAAAAATATAGCGAGTAATTTATCCATTTACTCGTATACAGTTTTCGGCAGAGCAATTTACGTTGCACTAATTGACAGATGCTATCGGTCCATGTCGTTGCATGCTTAACCACGTCATATAACTGCAAATTCCTAACTGTTAATACTGCAGGGACTTCGTGAAGGGTATGGTTACTATATGAGGGACCCGAAAATTTGGACAATTTTTGCCATACCCGAAGTAGACGCGAACGAAAAACTAACCAGTGGCTAAATACTCGACGCTGTCTATTCCAAATCCAATTAATAATATATTTATTTATTTATTTGCTAAAATAATTAGGTTGAATAATTATTAAATGAAAAAGTAGTGACTCGTGTATAAAAATCGAAGAGTATATTATTTTATTTGAAAAATTTCAAGATAAGGTTCACGAGTTCTTCGACCATTATAACTGTGCTCCTTTTCTTCCCGGTTAATAAATTTTGCGATAATCGACGACACGTGAAAAGATAAGACCAAAAGGAGACTTTAAGGTTCAATTTTCTGTGCCAAGAATGGTCAGAGCAAGTTTATAAATTCGGACTACAGTGGAAGCATTTTTGCAGTGATAATTGCAGTCTTACGGTGCATCGAAATAATTCCCCAAAGATTTTGGTCTGTACTCAAAATCTCAGTGAACTCGAATTCCTTATCGAACTAAAATTATCATCTGCTGAAAGAATTAACTGATTGTCAGCGAATTGTGTTATGGCCAATTTTAAATTAGGTAAGTTTATTTATATGTAATGAATACTAGCATACTAATGAATACTTCAAACTGCGAGTGTATTGAGATGAAAATGCTGGTTTATGAATAATCAAGTCACGTGTGGAAAGTCACAACAGCAGCAGATGATCCAATTTATTCCAGCTTGCAATTTTGATAAGCCATTCGTTCCCTGATTAATTATTATTCGCCATGTACCTACTACGTCGGCTTTGTCATGATACACGCAGCTGTAATTGAAACCGTGGACGTTAAACCGTGAAGATAAATGGAAAATGATGTATTTTAATTAAAAGCACAATTGAAAAGCACCCAAAAAATGTCACTACGTTAAAATATCAGCTTCTAAAACTATTCCAACAATTTTTTTTACCTACCCTTAAAAATTGTCTTATCTAAAATCATTATCAGCTAATTAATTATTATTATTGAATACATTTTTGTTTCATATTCTTACGAATTGTAATTATTTTTATTTCGAAAAGCAATTTTCTAATCTCTCCATATTAGGTAATTTTTTTTTCTAATTTGAAAACCATTATAAGTGTGGCGCTCAGTTCGTTAGCGGTAACTCGTGCCATCTGAGGGCTGATGCTTCTACTTCGACAAGCCCCATCGTACGTCATCCCACGCCCCGTCTCGGTCGGCAAGTTAGATTCAACGTAGCTAAAAGCCCGTTTGACGCAACTAAAACTTTTTATACAACCGCAGGGCGATCAATAAAGAGACACTTTGCAGAGGCGACACTCTGACGCTATACTCTGAAACCAACCCCTCGTTACAAACACTCGTCTAGGGTTCGAAAACCGAGATAAAAATTTCATGGAATTTTATAACTGCGCTTGGAAAAAAAATATATCGTTTCGATTTTGTTGATCAATCAGTGCTAAAATCTATTTCCTAGTGTAAACAATCAATCTTTGAACCTTGATCAAAATATTTTCGATTATTCCTGATTAGATATGATATCGAATATGAAATCGTAAAATTTTCATTGACATTCCTTAAAAAAATCTAATGATATTAAACGATATTACGAGACGACACTCAAAGTGCGATAATGAATCAGAATGAATAAAACTCAAATGGTTTTCGTTTTGATGGGATAAAAAGAGAAGAGGATAAAATCGAATGCGATATTGACGGGGAAAGGGTCAGGATAGAGAGAGATGAAGGATAGGGAGGAGACAAAACAACGAGAGTCGGGCATCGAACCATGACCCGAAGCACCTGTTGCTGTGCTCACGCGCCTAACCCAACCAGAGTCCTATAGTTCAGCTACACCTCGACTCACCTGTATCTATAGAGTTCTTCGGACCGTGATGAAAACGCACTGTGCCATCTCAATCAGGTCCCATTGTATGCGTATCAAAATTGTCCCGCGTAATTTGTGTCGCTACTAGTCTCGGATGTGGTACAGGTGGATTTCAAGGCAGGGTGTCTAGCGTCAATTGAATATCAAATTCCCTGACATTTCCCGGTTTCCCAGACGGAAAATAGTGACTTTTCCAGGAGTCATTTCAACTTTATTTTCCTAACGAGCGCACTTTTGATTGCAAATTTATGATGATCAAAGTTAAATGTCATCATTTCAAGTTAAAATACTCAATTTCTTATCTCAATTCAATCTGGCCACATTTTGATATGAGAAGTTTTTCTTTTTTAACTACAAACAGATTTAGGTTGGGGGTTATTTCTCCAAATAATGGTCACATCGATCAGATATTTTCAAAATCTTACAGCTGTCAAAATGGAAAAATTCCAGATACGTGTGCGAAATCCCTGACATTTCCCGGTTTTTCCAGACGCTTTCAAATTCCCTGACAATTCCCGGTTTTCCAGATTTCCCTGACAGCTAGACACCCTACAAGGGAGTTTGCCCGATCCCCGATAATTTATACAGGTTTTGCTCTCGATTTTGCTACCCCACTCCCATTGATTAAGATTTCCGCGCGGGGAAGAAAAAAAATCGCTAGGGATCTTTTATTTTGTGTTATTTTCTATAATATTGCCATGAAATTCCTTGAATTTTCCCCGACTTCCCTGTTTTCCACTATGATCTATGGTCACTAATGTCAAAAATACACATCCAAAGTGCGTGACTATAGTTTCAATCTGTACGAAAAAAAAGTCCACTGTAGTATGACTATTGTGATTCTATAGCAGCCACTGAACTGCTGGTCCGCGAAAAGCATTGTTGCAGAGCTGTAGTAACCGCGATGAATCGGATCGATTTATCCAATCAAGCTTAAATTTTTACAGTATAGTTTAATCATGTCATCATGGATCAAGCTTCTATGCGAGCTTTTTTGGAACCGTAAGTTCAAGAAAATCTAATTTTCTCAGTTCAAAAAGTTCATAACTTTGCCAATTTTCAAATAATCAAAAATCGCTCGGATTTGGATCGGGTTTTCAAATTTTCCACAATAAAAGTCATTGGAAAAACTATTCTCATGGTTAGGGGCAGATGTAACGTGTAACATCAGAATCGATTCTATACAAAAATCATCGAGTCGAATCGGTACGCAATTCATTCAAGTTATTGATGCCGGATTAAATTTGATCGCAAATAGAGAAATTGATTGAATATTTTTTATTTACATTAGGCACTGTTAATTTTCGCCTATCATAATTATTGAAAGTATGGGAGCCAAATCATAAATTTTTTTTTTCTTCAAATACGGATTTACCAGTACAAATCGAACTCCACGCATGTATTTGGTTAAAAACAAGTCGATTCTTCGATACCAAAGATCGATTTTCTCGCAGAATAAAAAATAGATCCAACTTCGAAGAATCGATTCAGAATCGCACATTCCTAGTTCAGTCTTCTAACAGGATAACAAGTATATAGAAATCGGTTGTAGCAATGCACTCTCTGACTTCCGATTTTGATCACTATCGAAAAAGTATCGCGTGTGTTTTTACTATGCACTCAGAACTTTTTTTCTCTGCATTATAGAGTGCAGTGATTATTGCAGTGCTGATAGAGCAGCTAGACTTTCTTCGTAACTTTCTAGTTCCTGTGTTACAGTATCATATCACATCTTGAAAAAGCTATAGTATCTAATGCGATTGAGATAATCGGTATAATAAAATCGATTACGTTATCACAAATCAGAGGATAAATATATACGAGGCACGATTTTGAGAACCATTCGTCGTTTATATCTACGTAGCTCCACACGATGAATAACAAGATCGATTAAATAGTGAAAGTCAAGACAAATTTATGAGCTAGTATACAGAGTGTAAAAAATAAGTAAACTCAAATGTTATCGTTACATAGGTACGAAAAATCCGGAATAATAAATTGCTTATCGCACGATTTCGTTGCCCTATGACTTTTATATCAACGAAGGAAAAACAAATTGTCTCCATGGATTTCTTCTTCTTTTTCTTCTTTCCACGTACGCGACTAAAAAAAAATCGTGAATTGGGAATCATTTAACAATCGAATGAACCCAACGACAGATTCCAAAATTGTATCGATAATCACTTCAATCCTGTGGTCGAACAGAAACTGTGGTCAAGAGACTCAGACTGAATGATTTCATGAGGAAATTCCATTCCACATAGAGAAATGGTTAAAAGTCAAATATAATAACCGCGACGAATAAAATGATCAGCTATTCCGAAGGTTATCTGGTGGTTCTTGAATCCCAGTTTGATATTTGCGTAACAGAATCAATGAACGAGTGAAGGAAAAAAAAGTCATTGTCATTGAAACCGAGCGTAAAATAGACGCAGTAGCGACATCATGCGGTTCGCGTTGGGCTTCTAGTTTGATTTATCAAAGGCAATCATATCTGATCAAACTTCCGAGAATTGTAACTTCCATAATCGACACAGGCTTGTAACTTATAACTTGTGATTTTATCTGAGGATTTGGAGAGAATATTTTTTTTAATTTCAAATCCGATCCTGATCCCGATTCCTGCTTCTATGAATCAACAGAGTTCTTATAACACCCCGCGGCGTAATGACATCAATGCATAATTTTAGTGAATTATCTGTTTCTTATACAATATTATTAATTTGCAAATAAAATAAAAGAAGAAATTTAAAAAAATCATGAATTATGATCTGAACTAGATGTTTGTAACGTAGTCGGTTCAATATTAGCCAAGAACTCCTTTTGCTATCGCATGAATAGAATACATGCACAGTTGACAGCTTTTACAATTAATTAATTAATTATCAATAATTATTTATAGAAGATTGAATCACAGAACTTTGAACGTCCTAGAAAGCACTTTTTCACTAGTGACTTTTGCACCGATATCCGCCAACGTCGCGTCATCGTCTCTCTTAATCTGAGGTACTTTAAAAACGTCTTGATTCTCAAGAGTTTGAAAAATAAGTAAGAATATATCCGCGAATAATTGATGACGACATAAATGATGACATAATTGGAGGTAAAAAAATTCACTGTCGTTCAGATTGCCGTTACTGCGGTGATGCAGTCAAACTCAAAGAAGGCTGAATGATCGAATGATTTGAGATAACTGACAACATCTGCACGTGAACAAATATCGCTCAATCAGTTTCGTTCCCAACAAATCTCTAGGGCTTTGAGAAGAAATATTGTCAATCGATCTTCGAGGACACGATATAATTTAATAAAATCGATCGATTTTCATGTGAATAAAAATAAACTAGATTAGAATAAGAATGATTTCTACGTTTTTATCGTTTACAAAAAAGGAATCTTTGAATATCATCAATGAGAATACCTTATATATACTTTATACACAACAGTTGCACAGCGACACCAATAGGTATTATGAATTTACATAAATTTTTAGGTCAAGTTACAACTTAGCAATAATGAAAACTGGTTAATCCGGATCGTATGAATTTATTCCTACCGCGTTATGATACGTTGTAAATCGTTTACAATAGAGTCTCGTTTAACAAACACATCATTCGAAACAGTCATCATCGCTTCAACGATACCTTCGCACAAAAAAAAGTCACACATATCTTCCGCATTGTAATACAGATCTATAACCAATTGTTCGCTTTGCCGATGAAAAGAAGAAGAAAAAAAATATACTGTATTGACTTGTATCAATAGCAAATCGACATCGAGCCATTGGTAGATAAATATGAATAAGAAGAAGAAAAAAAGTTCGAAGGTGGCCATGTCCGTCACAAGCTAACATGAAAGAAAAAACTGAATGGCGCCAATAGACGCGTAGGTATTGAAAAAAAAAAAAAAAAAAAAAAACAGAACCACTCGAGTATGAATACGTCGATGAGTCGGTGAGATGAGATAAGTTTTTAACCTGAACGAGAAACCTGAATGAACTTTGATTGTTAGGACGTAAGTGTATAATATATATCTGACTGAATTATCGATACAGTTACTCAGAGGTTTAATCGATGGGATGGACCACAACTGACAAGTTACGCAATTCGATTGATCTGTGTATTATAGCGACTACTTGTGTAATCAAATTCAACTATACACCTGCTTATTCACAGTGAAGTCAAATTCTGTGATACGTATAACATATGAAAATACGATACACGCAATGTCTAAAATAGTTTGCAAATAATTATATGTAAACATATTAAACTGATTCTAATGATAAAAAATAGCGAGAGAAATCCTCCGAAAAAAGCGATTTTTAATTATTTTTTTACGCATCCCTGCAGATGAATGCAATTTTTTGACTAATATGATCTCGTCCCAAAATTTAAACCGGAGTTTCAGGAAAAGTCGATACACCCCAAACTTAGATTAGTGTACATATACACTAAGAAAAATGTCTACTATTTTTCTACCAAAATATAAACTATTATTTATAGTATAATTTCGGTTTGATTCACCATTTCCATGACTTTGGTAATCATAAATACATATAAACATGCGAAAACGATGAAATTTTTTTCAGCCTGTAGGTGTATAGGTTTTATTATCCCCTGAATCAGATTTCTACCTTAATTAAATCTCGTTGTTATCAGACTGTTCATATGGCAGCTGTTTATAACGTAATCAGTTAACTCTAACCTGCAACAGCCATAAACTAATGATAAGAGTGCTGCAAACGCTATGTGGCTCACAATTAGAAGTCAATTAGCTCTGCAGAATTACTTCACGGTAATATTCTGTGATATCAAGTTTAATGGAAAGTGAATAAAAAAAAAAATGCAGTCATTCATACAGAAGGGATTCAGACGATACACACCTCAAGATATCTGCTACAGTGTGTAGACTCGTTAAACAGCTGATGATTAAATAATCCACGTTGATAAAAAACTGCATTTTTAATTATTGTCAATTACATTATGTGCAATATAGGACTTCATTCAGGGTGTCTACATACTCATGTCAGAATTTTAAATTCCATGAGAATTCCAGGATATTCCAGGCAATTTTTTTTACTCTTCCAGTACCGGTTTTAAATTGGCAAAGAGAAGTTCTTTCAATAGATCACTCCAAGAAAAATCCCCTGAGTATTCCAGGATATTCCTTCAGGAGGCAAAAAATTCCCTAGGATTTCCTACAGGTTTTTCAAGAAGATAGACATCCAGTTATTGTGTCGTGACCTAGACACGTTTTCAATTATGCGCATACGATACGAACACGTTGATTGTCGATATGAATGCAGTTATAGAATCTATAATACACACGGTGCAACCACACCCACAACCTAGTTTCATACCTTCAGATCTATCAGAAGCTGAAGCAAGTAGCAAATTATCTTTTCCACCGAATAAAAAATTGTGCAATTTAGGTTATACATACGCAGGGCGAAACGTAACTGGAACAAAGCATCGATGTTTCGTTAACAAAAGTTTCCAGCACCTCTAGGTCAAACTTTGTTGAATAATTGAAGCAGATCACGCTCAGTCTGCAGCAGCCATCGAAATTCTGTTTCGAGCTTCTAAATTGCCTCATATATCAACTTTCCTTTCCTCGTACTAGGCACCATAAAAAAAAAAAACTATAAATATAAATTCAAATTCGAGTGATTGTTCAGACTATTTTCATTCGATCATTAAATTTAAAAAAATTAAAGTTAGAATTTATGAATTCAGATCATCTTCGATAAACTATCCCAATCCCAATTCATCTATACCAGGAGCCTTCAGAGGTCAGTGGGTCATTGTCAAGCGGTTGATTTTTATTACTAGAACAATTTATCTTCCAAGTCACCTCAGCTCGCTTCGCCTCTTGAATATTAAAAGTACAGTAAAAGTACCGAAGGCCGAAGTCTGATAACATTCTCCACGTTGACTACATCAAATAAAATAAAGTGAAACGAAAAAAAAAGATCTTTTCTGACAAATTTTCCGCCTATTTTCTGATACTTTTTCTCACGCACTAATTGAGACATGTTATCAATAAAATGGAGGCTCCAGCCTCAATCGATCGATAAGAGAAACGGAGTGTTGTCGGAATAGTAGGTAGCTTGAAGGTAACGTTTATACGGTAGCACTGCGCGCCAATGTAATTGCAGAGAATTATATAATCATGAAGGTGGTTCATAAGATGTGCCCATTACACGCGACCGTCTAGTATGTACACATATACATACGTAAAACATTGTAACACTAGCTAAAATACTTGTATTTTAATTCTAATCTAGTGTAATACTCCTGGTGATGACGTACGTACGAGTCTCTACTCATTCGTCATACCCTATACACCCGTTATACTTGTGGAAGAAACTATGATGACGTTAGTCATCGCTGTTTAAAGAAATCACACGATTAAATCAATTCATTTAACCTCGATTAGACGTGATACTAGACCACATAGGTATAACACTCGCTGACAACAAAAATGATAAACCCACAGTTATCAAGACTATTGTTCGTAATTTTTAGCCAATATATGTACACACTTCCTTGCTAGTACCTAAGCTGATATATTGTATTTGTATGATTATTGAAGCATGTATAGGTACATTTCGTTTGCGATTGAATGAAGATTAATAGCATGTTTTCAGACGTAGACATATATGCATTAACGTAATTAACGTTGATGGAATAATTTCTAGCCTCCCTTGAACAGGTATATAGTTAATTACCGTTCAAATGAGAACAGAAAAGAAAAAAAATAAGGAACTCGCGATATGTACCTCCGAGGCACGTTTAAAATTCCAAATTATTTCCTATACACAAACAATGTGTCATTGTGAAATATGAAAATGTAATACGTGTACTATATTATGATTCAGTGAAAATTTCACAAAAATGATTTACGTAGTTGCGACTAGATATTGACGTTGACTTCGCTTGGCAGAATAATTAATGACACTTTCATTAAAGAACGGAAACAGTTCTAGATTTCTAATCGATTGCAAACCCGAAAGGAAATGTGGAAGCATATATGTATGCGATATCTAATGGACCGATCGAATAGAGACGTCATGCATACTTATATCGGCACGATTTGAAAAAATTTTTAGTACAGTAAACACAATACAAGTGATCACGTGTTTTTTCTTCTGTATTGAATGAAATTTGATCAAACTCTTATTAGACTGGGTACATAAATTATCGTTCCAAGAACTGAAATGGACCCCCATAGGGTCAAATCAGATTGTAAAAGACCCTGTGAAAACCACCCACGACGTGACCCGGATACTAACGAACTTTTCTGTTACCAGCTGCGTTACGGTTTACTTGCATATTAATTAACAACGTCGATGTTGTTTATTATGCAACCAATGCGTCATGTACAGCTACGATCCGCGCTAAACACTGATAAAACTTT
The DNA here is from genome assembly GCA_018420115.1 of Euura saliciscinereae. Lineage (NCBI taxonomy): Eukaryota > Metazoa > Arthropoda > Insecta > Hymenoptera > Tenthredinidae > Euura > Euura saliciscinereae. The sequence continues at coordinate 132,147 of JAFFZH010015943.1, forward strand.
TGCAAACTTAATTATTTTGTTTCTTGTAAGCAAGACGACAATCATCGAATGTCCAATAATTTCCTTGCATCGTTTCAAATTCCTGTCTCTCTGTCCAATATTGAGTCAGAAAAATATGTGTTATGAACGAGGTTTTGATTATAAATACGTTCCGGAACTGAAGTGCAAGAAAGCATAACATCGTTAATGAAGAAATTAATTCTCCCTCGCTGCTGCAATCATCTGTTCTATATTTCAACCACTACTCCATTACGATTGGTAGGTATACATAAATCTTTTTCTCTTTTCAAATTTGATCAATGAAAAATATCAAGACGTAGATTCATTCTAGCCCAAAAGTAATCAGTCGATCAGTCATCTCTGAAAACAATTAAAAGTAAGAAGGAAATCAATTTCTTCACGATAAACTAAACCACACGATGAAAATTACCATGATATACTAAGAAATATAATAGTTTTTGATTAAATTTATGCTAGTCGCTTTCTTTCGTCTGAATTATATCGCTATCAGTATTAACTGTAAATTCGAGAGTTGAATTTTTTTCCAAAAAACCTGTAGCTGAGAGAATTGGATTTTTGTCGTTCAGAGTCTACCGAAAGGCGGAAAGGTATCAAAAAATGAAAGTGGGTACGGAGCAAGGTCAAATTGGAGAATATTATTCGAGGAACAAGTTTTCAAATAAAATCGTTGCAAATTAGGACGTTGTGCTAGGCGCGTGGCTTCTCCGTCTTTGCTAATTACCATATCGTGCACGTAATAGATAAGCCAATTATAATTATATTCGGTGAGCATATAAATTGAGATGACAGGAATTTCACACGGAATGAGAATTGAAAGGATCAATTAAAAAAGTCAGAATTATGTGACAGTAATCGCCAAAAGACAAGAAGAGGATTCGATTCTCATAATTAGGAGATAATCAGCAACGAGCGATTGGTTCAAGGTGGGGTAAAAAAAAAAAGAATAAAAAGTAAAAACGTCGGTTCCAGGTTCCAGGAGTATAGGTCAACGGTTGGGACAAAAGATACCGGAGTATGAAGAAAGAAAAAAGAGAAAGAAAAAAAAAGCAATCTGTTTCAATAAAGACGGACGTACGTAATTAGTCAACAAGCCATTTCCCGGTTGCCCGCGTTAATTTCAGTCCTATAACCGCAGGTTGGTTGCGGTCCCAGAACCGTAGCATAGTCGGTTCGGCCTCATTGTCGCCGACAACTGACACAATGTAACGTAACGTAACGTATAACGTAACGTAAATCACTCTCGTGTATACTTGTGTAGGTACATGTCTACTATACTTTTTCCGGCGATATAAAGGTACGACGACGTCATCTAATCACATAGATTTAAATAATAACAACCGCCTACAGTGTGCCGTTGACTCGCGGGGGCTCTGAGTAAGTAGGTATATGTTATAACGTGCAAAATTTGTATCAAAAAGTCCAGCATGGTGGCCACTATGAAGAGTAAAAAAAAAAATCCCGGAATTTTCCTGACCAAAGACTGAAATTCGGTCGAATTAGTGGACATCCAAGCATGTAATAAGTAACGCTCTGAATCAATGATAAAAGAAAATGATTTTTGAGAATACTTTATTTAAAATTTATAAATTAAGTTTCTTGTTTTATTCTGTCTTGTTTTGTGTCACCATAAAATTCCTTGACTTTTCCCTGACTTTCCATGACTTCTCTGACAATTTTCCGAATTTCCGAAGAAGAAAGGTAGGCTGATGATTGAAAAGGCATTTCGAAGCTTGAAATTTCGCTTTCTCACACCCGGTCGCAAAATGCCACTTTTCATACCTCTGGAGCGGGCGCAAAACAGATCTTTTCGGCCCTCTGGCGCAAGGCTATTTTGGCGAGTGTGATTGCAGTACACTCGCCTTCGGCTCGTACTGCAAATTTCACACTCGAAAAATAGTGTTTTGCGCCCTTGATAAACGATGTACTACTTCAACATTTGATCTACGATTTTCTTTTTTATTGTCGAGCTACGGGGCATTGGACGAAAAAGTGTTCTGAATACTTTGACCTAACGTAACAGGAGAACAAATTATCATAAGAGGATTGTGAACAACTGATTTCAAAGCTTTTAATCATCAGGGTACCCGGTACGTAGCCCGTTGACATGTCTAATTAGCCTGGACAACGAGACCTAATGTAACGTTAAAAGAAGTGGTATTCGTTACTCCATCTCCGTAACTCTTTTTTGGACAGACAATGCAGCAAACTTAGTCATTTCGGTTTTAGGCTCCAGTACAGTGTGTCCGGTTCTGTTACCTACAGTCAAAGTTTTGTGTAACTACTCGCTTATATTTTCTGCGTATTTAAATTGTAAATTAAGTTTACAAGATTCTCGTTTCCCACGGTCCAAAAAGTACTAATACTAAAGCCGCTCACGTAGGCAAAATAAAAAAATTCCGCTTTCGTCACCACAATACGTAATTCTCAGATATACAATGAAAGTAAAATTATATTATTGTCAATTAGACGAAATTCTAGAATTTCTACGCCGACACACGTGGTTCCGGTATATTTATATATAGAATCTTCATTATCAACCGAGTGAAATATAACTCTCTTACAAACAGAGATTGGCTTATCACTATTATCGTCAGCCTCTATTTCCGTAATTGGACAGCGTGACAGGGACGACGTTATTCAATCAATCTCTTCCCTCTATTCGTCGCAGGGATGATTCATCATTTTTTACATACGGAGTCTTGAAAAGGTGGATCAGAATTTAAGGAGGACCGAATCTCGCGATTTTTTCAATTTATTTATTCAATCTTATTTACCTGATTTAATATATTCAGTCCACTAAAAATTAGAAGCGTTCGCAAAGTGACGGCAAAAGTTCAATAGCAGGTATCAAACGTTTCAGTGACGACAGCCAGTATTAATTCATGTTTGAAGAGTGTCGAGACCTTGGACCTCGTCTCGGTAAGGTCGACGATTATATTCTGCTAAGTTAGAAGCAGTCAAATTAGCCACAAAATGCTAATTAACCTTGCGTGCTGTATTATAGCGGTAATCACCTACCTTCCTACCGAAATGTCAATCTAATTAATTGCAGTCTCGACTCTGCCCAAGCCGCAGCCGCAGCCGCCACACCTCGGTCTCTAAATATCATCGTGTTACACGCGTCTGTTTGTCCAGATCTACGTGTATCATAATTGAGAAGTAAAAAAAAGAACAGTAAAATCATCTCACTTTGGAATAAAAATTGAAAAAAAAATTAACCATCAAAAATAATTTGTCTACCTAAAAAAAAAAAAAAACGTTTTCAGGGAATTTCATACATGATTTTTCAGAAAAGATGCCTCCTCAAAAATTGACAGTGGACTTTATGACAGATTGAGTTTTACTCGAGTAATTACGAAAAGGAAAATGAGAAACATAATGAAACGAATTTATATCAATTTTGTAGATTGATCAGAGATCATAAACTAAGGTATCGTTTCTCGCAGCATTGCACTTTGAGACCAGAAAATCAGAAATTGGGCCCCTAGTAGAATTTATTTCATGCATCATAGATGTTAAAAAAAAAGAAATTGTTTCTTAAATCGCGTGAAGACAATTTGGAATTATGAGAAATAATTTTTGACAGTTTTTCCCCTTTTTCGTATGTAATATTCCCAATGCAATACAACAGGCTGTGATATCGACAGATTCATTAGCAAAATGTACACGTAGGGAAATGAACCGTGGGTATGGATTGATAGAGCGTAACTGAAAAAAAAATAGTAAAAATAAAAAGAAAAATGTCTGCGGAATAGGTAGAGAGGAGACGGTCGCGAGTAACCTGATCCTCGGGGATGAGACGAAGTGTCAAATTTCTTGACTACGTCGTCCTCATGCGGGAGGGAAACGATCCCGGAGGAAAAGAGAAAAAAAATGAACGGGGGCGACGGAGAGAAACGTACAACGACGACAAGTGAAGGAGAACCGGATCACCTTTGCGAATAGAAAATTAAATAAATAAATAATTGAGTGCGCAAGACGAAGTAAAGTAAAAAAAAAATCTACATTCCAACACCTCTTGTGGAATGAAAAATATTATTAGTCCAAGATGCAGCTGGGAAGGCTTGAATTTCTCTTCTCATGATTCCTCTGCAGGGTAGCAGCAACTGAGACTGATGATGAAAGTATGGTAAAGACAAAAGACCAGTGAAGAATAAAGAGTACGAAGAACGTTGTTGAAAAAATACCGCTGACTAGACTCCTGCTCGTTGTTTCTTTTTTTTTTTTAATTTTGTTTCATGTTTTTGCAATGGGACGAGCATGCCGAGTCATCTCTGTGCAGTAGGCGGCGTCATTTTTATTGTAGAAGGAAGAAAGAAATCGTGTTTGTATGAGCAGAGAGAGAGAGGGGGGAGATGCTGTCTTTAATCATATTTGAATAATTAGTAAGATATTAACAAAGCGTTGAATGTAATTAGTAAAGATTCGAATTTACTGAGGGAATAATCAATCAATCACGAACTCGAGGAACGAACGAGACAAATGTAAAGAAAATAAAAAACATGTTATCGACGATGTAACGTAGAATATGATTTTTTGATTTATTGCTATGGACGTATTCTTCGTTTTAGCCAATTAAATCGACGTTAAATATTCCACCGGTAGTATAAACAAGTAAAATCGAATAACGATTGGGACTAACGACGCAATATTTATTCATGTTTTGACATCGATAACAAAATTCAACTACTATTTTTAATCTCAGTTTTACGTCTGGTGAATTTTTTCTCCGTCTGATCTGATCAGTTACGGATATTATCCAACAGCTCGATAATAAAACCACTCGTCATTACGTACAAAATACGGATATAAAATAATAGGTATCAAAAATGGGATTCAAATTCTCAAAAACGATACAATGTGAAAAATTTCCTAGTTAGCAAAAAATACTACGTATTCCAGAACAAATGAAATGAGAATAATTGGATCTCAGTAATAATTCTGAACACAGACACCGCGACGAACTTTCATATCAATCATTTTTTTCTGATTGTGAACAGCTTTCCTTCATTTCCTTTATATATAGATAGATAGACGAAGTTACAATGTTATTTTCTCAGAACGGATAAAATTCATATACCAACATTCACCCCTTTTATATACTCGGTCAATTATCTTATAATTAATTGATACAATATAATTACTAACAGTGATAAATCACGACTCTAACACTAACGTATGTACACATTTTTGTTATTGGTGGATTTCGTTTGTAAAGGTTCATTCAATTAATCGGGTTTTTTTTTGCGTTCTTTCTTCTTTCCTAATTTTTATTTTTAAATACACATACTCACTGACTGATCGATTGAAGTCTATCAATGAGCTAAACGGAGTGTAATAAATCGATAATCGATATTATAATCAATAGGTAATAGACCGAAGAAAACCTTAAGTGTACGCAGTGACAGAGTGAAAGCTAATTAACACCACACTGGCCGCTTCAAGTTGCACATCGATGAACTTAGTTGGTGATAATAAGTAACAGATACCTAATATCCCGCCTAATATACTAACATTGTTACTCCTCGCCAAAGAAAACCTAGAAGACTGCGGGCAAATACACATGCCTGCATTATAATCCACTCCAAAAATCAGCTGCGGAAAGAATCGCCTTCAAATCGTACAAAATCACTAAGAAATTCGTCAAAATCACTTGAAAATCGCTAGAAAGCAGCTGACATTCTTCGACCACTGAAAGTCGCGACAATATTTCACTTTCACAAAAATGAGTACATAGGTTTAAGAATAGAGTCTGAATAAATAAATTGTCATGGAAAGTAATAATGCCGCTTGCTGAAAATAAAATGCAGTTACGGATCCGACTTTGAGTGATATAACAATATATAAAAATAGATATTACATAGGTGAATAATGTTAATGAAGGTAATTACCGTTGCGCGGTGTGAATTCTGTCTTTATAGTAGCGCACAGTGACGGATGAGCTAATATATAAAATAGCTTGTAACATATTTATTCAGGGAGAATTCCATAACGACTGAGAACAGTCTGAAGTTGGCTAGAATCGAGAAATAAGCTTCCAGACATTTCTGAATCAAGCCAATTTTCAACCGACTTCAAAAAAGGAGGAGGTTCTCGATTCGGTTGTATTTTTTTAATGTTTGTTACCTCATAACTCCGTCATTTATCAACCGATTTAGAAAATTCTTTTTTTATTCGAAAGGGTATAATTTCAGATTGGTCCCATATGAATTTCATCGAAATCGGTTAAGTAGTTTAGTTTTGAAGTCGGTTTTTTTGGCACTCGTGACTGTATTCTGTTCTAGATTCTGCTCTCCTGGATAGACTTGTAATTTGAATAACTTAGGCTGTTGGTAATTGCTCGCTCCGATCGATTACCGCAAAGTGTGCATTTCGAGTATAGTTAATTTGAGAATAGTTTTGAATATATATGTATATTGTCCCAAGGTTATCAAGTTCTCTCTTTGGTCTTTGACTCAAGTGTGAAACCCCGCCTAGAGCCCATTACGCGATTGCTGACGATGAGCGAAGCTACCGAGTCAACCTCGATATTCAAATCAAACTACTCCCCGGAATCTACTCTCATCCTTCTATCACCGGACGCGTGTTACACCTATGAATTATAATATCGACTTCACACGGTGGCCGAATCAAACCGAACCTTGAGCTGGATGAATACTTTGAAAGTCTGTCTTCATTTTTGTTATCAAATTTTAGAAAATGGAAATTCTCATTCCATTGTCAATTGCGAGGAGAAAATAATTCAAGAATTGAGTGACACAATCATTCTGTGGGTTGGAGTAATTCAAATTCATTTGTTCGATGATTCTTCCTCATTTTCTTGAATTCAATCAATTAAATTTTCATTTCTTCAATAATCCTCGATAATTGATTAATTTTTTAATCTTGTTTGTAGGATTTTCTGTACATAATATATATTTGGAATAATTTGTCCAATTCAAGTCAGAATTTTTAACATTCAACATCCACTTCGCCTTGATTCGTTCAATTCAATTCTCTTTACCTAACAATTATCCTCGATTATACTAGTAAATATTTACTTACTACAGTCAAATGATATTTACTTGCGAATGAAAAGAAATTAACAATATTATGACCAGTAAGACAATATTTACTGGATTCAATCAAGATACGGATTTCTCGAATCAAACGAATTATTATTTTTTTCAATGTTGTGTTTAAACCGTTTTTAGTCCCTTTGAGAAAATGCATCCCTTACCGTAAATTAATTATTAGGACTGTAGATAGCGGGATTAACAGTATTTTTCTACAATTCAATTTTAATTCAGCGACAGTAATTCGTAATCAATTTTTTTTTCTCTCATTTTTCCCTCATGACAAATTTAGTTTTCATTTTTCTCTAATCGAAAATCTATCAGATTTGTAAATTCAATTTTCACAAATTCGTTTTTCTCTGCAAAACAAAACATTTTACAGGTGAATAAAATTTTCCACAGTATTCCATCCGCTGTTAAAGTAATAGTAGAACACCCCAGTCCAGTCCCAACCCAACCAGCACTTCAATAGCGAGACATTGGATGGTAGGGAGGTTAACTCCGCTCCGCTGGCCTAGGGGGAGAAAAAACTCCACCGTACACGCAAACACGCAAGGGTAGCTATTCGAAGGCCAAACTACTCGGTAAAAGGTAGTATTAGATACACACACCGTGAGCTGCAAGGGTGAATCTATTACTAGCACCCCACGCGGACCCGACTGTCCGTTGGTCTGAACGCCTCTAGTCTACAAAGTGAACTCTACGATCGTTACAATACGCACTTACTCAGATATTTTCGATAAAATATAGTTAAAATTTTATACACAAAACTTCAGAAAATTTATTAATTTTTTTTCTCTTTTAGTTTTTACATTAAAAAAAAAAATCGTATTCTTATTTCGTATGTCGTTTATTCCTCAATACCGGAACTAATTTGTACAATACGAGAATCTATTTTCCTCCAGCCCAGTGTAGCTCGGTTGTAATAAACTTCTGGGAGTTAAATTACGGCAGCTTTCTTGTCCCGTTTTAGTTCGAAGGGGGTGAAAAATAAATTTAAAGTTTAAAGAAAGTAAAAAAAAAAAAAAACACGAAAGAGAGACGAGGAGGAGTACCGCGTGTTCAGCTAGCTACATAGAAGCGGACCTAATCGTATGAGAAAAACGGATGAGAAGAAAACGCAGAAAGAGAGGAAGAGGCGGAAACGCGGAGATTTTACGATCGCTAAAACACAGGGAAACTGACGTGAACAGGATGTACACGTATTATGTACGTCTAGCTCGGTTATATGCCTTGTCTGTCCGCCTCCGTGATGCACCACAGGGCTACGACTGATACCTACAACCAACATAAGTAATACCCCAATGATAGGAAGTGACGCCCAGATCGTAGGAATAACGCGCTGATCAAGAATCATCGGCCACAGACGCAGTTGCCATTTTTTTTCTTCAAAATAAAAATTAAATTTCGGTTGCACACTCGGTTCGTCCTCCCAAACAATTAATCTAGTCAAGAGTTTCCACGTCTCGCCTTTTTATAGATTTTTGATAATCGAATAAACAATCTTAAATGATTTTTTTGTTGAATAATCAGTTAATTAATTCAGTTAATCGACCCTAAAAACAATCAGATGTGACAATAGCCGTTCTTTTTTAATCTTGCTATGTGTTGAATCTGTTATACAATAATTAAATTTTTTCCTCCCCTCCTGTACCTACAGCACGTTTTTTTTTTCAATTTCGAAATTGAAAAGACCATTGAGATTCACATAAATCGCTAGCCACATGCGACAGATACTTCCGGTTGAGTTTCAATTCAATAGGAATTATTAGATAAGTATGCAAAATAACATATTTGAAAGACGTCGCGAAGAAATATTACGAGTCTCTACAGTTGCTCTGACGCCACTAGACGTCATAAATATATTAACCTCGTGTCCTCTCGACGATGGTACTTATAATGCAGGCAAGAAAAGAAAGAGAGAGAGAGAGAGAGAGAGTAAAACGGCTTCGTGATTTAAACGCGTTATTCGCTCAATGAGATCTAAAGGATCCGAAACATCGTTGGTTTGAATATATAGTTCAACAAGGCCAAGGTTTGAGCAATCAAAGGATATCAAATTGGCGAAAGTGAGAAAAATACTACGATTTAAGCATAGGCCTAAAATAATGCGATTATCAAAAAACTTTTCATTTCGGATTTCTTTACCAATTTTTACATTCACTTATCAATATCTGCAAAGATCCAACCCAAATCTGATTTTTAAAGTGGTCTAATCCGGGCCCAACGGTGATAATCTATAAAAAATTATCCAATTGCACAGCTCAGAATGAGTGATAAATATCACAAAAAATTCAAGAGTGATGAGGAACTTGGAACTTGTCATCGGACCAAACTAACATCAAGTATTTTCGCCTACTTTTCAGATTTCAAAATGTAATTGGCGATGAAATATTTATTATTGAATCAACTTCTAGTTTCACAGATATCTTCTTCGATATATTATAAACAATTTCCCGTGAGCTATTTCAGGTCTGGTCACTAAATCTGGGCGAATTTACTTTGATATTTATGAAAAAATAACAAAGAACGACAAAAAAAAGTGCCTTTTTGACGGAAATGATTGTTTCAAACTTGATTTCTGAGAACTTTTTCACCATACATCAAATTCCTCACGTGAATCTATTCTTCTTTCTATTCTTTTGGGTGGATCGCATCGCAATTTTCGGCTAATATGGATCATATATTATGATTTTCTTTTAGGTTTGAATGTAAAAACTTGTGAGAATAATTTGGCATCGGTACAATGTCAATTACAGAAAACAGTTTTCAACCCAAACTACATCTTCAAAACAGCAATAATTGATGTATATAAAAAAAAACTCTGCTCTAGATGCTTCAGATATATTCGAATACAAAATATGTAGTTAAATCAGTCGAGAAAGAAATCTAGCCTCAAGGTCGGCTCAATCCATCGTCATGTCAGCTCAATTCAACTCTTCTTCACAGTCAGCTAAAATCCTGTTGTTGTCAAGTTCAAACCGTTGCCAGGGACAACCGATGCCACGTGTTATGTTATTTTTTCTTTTCTTTTCTTTTCTTTTCTCTCCAACTTATGATTTATGAATGACCGGAGTAACCGCCAAGAGCGGACCGCGCATCGGCGTCGAGTCTACGTACGAGAGGTCTGACGGATTGGTTCTGTTTTTATAAACGGTTTTTTTTTTGTCTTATGAATCTTCAGTAATTTTCACTGTTTTATTGTTTGTTATTTATTTTTTTCTATCTCTTTGTTTCAAGAGGCGAGGATAGAAAAACTTCAACGACTCCATTTTTATTTCGACAACATAAATCAATACGTAAGCAAATATGAATGAATAACAAAATTGACGATTGTTTTCGACTCAAGCATTATATTATTCTATATTCATCTACATTGTATATATTCCGTTGGTTTTTTTTTGTAAATATATTGTAAATTTTGAAATTAAAAATTCTATAATTAATAAACAATGACACCGAATCGACACAACAGTAGAATAATAATAATAATTGGGATAAAACTGTTTAAAAATTCGAAAATTAGTGATTGGGAATCGAAACAAAATCTGAATACAGAGATACTTCAAATATTCTCTGTGTTTCATCGCATTCGAGATTCAACCTAATCAGACGATAATAATAGGGGCGATGTAAACAACTGTCGTAGGATAAACCGGCTAAATAAACAAACAAGCCTCTTCTCGACGTCCGAAGACAACGTATCAAAACTTACGCAGTTCCCCTAAACTAAACAAGGTTATGCAAAAATCGGGCGTAGATAGCAGTGAGGTAAACACTAAACGGTCGAATCTCCAACGTAATATGGAAAAAACAAAAGGCGAACGTCAAGACTCACCGGCAATTCTTAGAACCGCTCTGTCAGCTGGATCGAGCTGCAGGATGCTCAGCGGTTTATCCTTTGCCCACTCTTTCAGACTCCCGTCCAGTTCGAACTCCATGGTGAATAACCAGAACCACAGGATCCAATACGACACTTCACTCTTCTCCGGGTCTCGATGCACTAATCACATCCTCGGATCACACACGATCCCGTTACCCTCGGTTCATTCATAACGCCGGTTCGATATTATTCGTTACCTCTCCCTCGCTCGCATACACCGCGAAACTAATCGTTGTCCTCGACGCTGTACAGCCAAGATTTCCTCCTGTCCCGGCTACCATTCGCGAGTAGATTTTTCAGATTTCGATATCACGTAGCGATCGAACGCCAGATACTACGAGATCGAGCGACAACGGCCACATGCATCGGCTTCAACCACCCAGCTGCAGCACCTAGCGCGACTCTAGTCTTCTTCCGTTCTTCCCTCCCTGGTTCGGTTCGGTGTGCTCAACTGTGCTCAGTGCTGGCGTGTTGCCGTATAGTCGAACGCACTCGGGCTCAAGGCTTGCGCCGTTTGTTTATTGGCCAAACGCCGGCGTCTGATTCACTCGTTCACCGTATCACCGCGCTACGGTCGGATCTCACGAGGCGATACTGGTCTGCATGCTGTAGTCAGTCTTTACTTTACGAACCAAGTAACCGCGCGTCACTTATTTCCACCGATATCAAAGCCTTGGCGTAACAGAATCGAAAAATAATACGATAGCGCGATTCCGAATGAAATTCTGAGGACCCCTAGATCCCGAATTATCTTTGTCTCATGCAACAATAACAACAAAATCCTCGTTTCCTAACTAAAATGGTAATGGCCGTAGGAACAAGGGTTTTGTTGTTATTGTTGCGTGAAACAAAGATATTTTCGGACATACCTGTTCAGAATTTCATGCAGACTTACGCATAGGCTTTGAAATCAGTGAAATCAGTGGCTTCTTGGATGGGATGCAGAATTATCAGAGGACTATATTCTCACACTGAACGAATCATTTAAGACTTTCGTTCAATTTGATAACATCTGTAAAAATAAATAGAATTAATCGAACGCTAGAGAATTCAGGCGAGTTTACATCGCGTTCTAGAGACACTAGACGGTGTAATTCTGTCAATTCTCGTTTCCGCGTGTACAACTAAACGTCTGATAGAGAGATAGAGCGCGGCGAGTCTTTTGACAATATTTGTGCCGGGTTGAACGAACCCTCGTGGACTGTTTAAAGCGTTCGAAAATGAAATACTGTTGTCAAACTGACGCAGGTATCATTTAGATCGGATGATTCACCTTATCTGACTCATTCGCGGGTTATGAGAGAATACACCATTTTTTGTTTACGTAGTCAAAGAGACTAGCCGCTAGCCACGAGTGATCGATGGTCTACTCGGTTGAGTATCGCACTCGACCCTATTTATTAATAACTCTTCAGATAATAACGTAATTAATAAGACCCCGAAACACTCGCTACGTTATCTCACGAATGACCCTGCGATGCAGGCCACGATGTAATTATGTACGGTCTTCACCTCGATGCATTATCCATCGGATATCGATTCGATTGCCAATTCGACATATTCAGTGACAAAACAGACGAAGACGGCATTTTTCACAGAAAAAGAAACAATTGAGGTAGAAAAAAAGAAGCGAATTCTACGGTTAGAGGATGTAGAATTTTTGTAAATAGAAGGCAGAGCCGCACGATGACGTTTCGTGGCTGATCATCTGATGGTAGGAAAGCAAAAGGAGTAAAAATCAATGTCTACCGGGTTGTGCACTTCGTCACGTTGCGTTTGATCACTGTAAACTGTTGTTTTTGTTAACTGTTATTGATTTGGGTAAAGAGACTAATTTTAAGTACCGCACGTTCAGTTTTTTTATACATGGATTTTTTTTTCTTCTGTAAATTAATTCAACACTTATCACAACTAGTTTTACGTCAGAGATGAGACCCGGTTTACTCGACAGACGACGCGCCTAGCAGACGGCATTTTGGCTCTTACGCGTTCTGGACGACACACGAACTCACACGGAATCGCACGAACTGAAAAGACTCGTTCACACAGCTTAAAATTCGATAAAGCGATACAAATCTATCAAACGGGAGGCGGGAATTCGTTCGAAATTATCAAAATTACGGCTTCTGATTTTACGACTTGACGATTCTTTTTTTTGCTCTATGATTTATCGGTTTATTGTTTGGACGGATTTACAAGGTGGCGCAAAAAAATTGGACAATTTTTGAAAGGTCGATAAAATATGAACGCGTTAACTGATTTTTGAAAACTTTTTTTTCTTTGGTTCATAAAATAATGAAACTTGAATTTTGAAAAATCTTGATTCGAATGGCTCACTCGATATCTAATGAACTAGAATAAAAGTTCTTGAAAGTTTTGAATGTTTCATTTCATAGCGTGTCGAGGTATAAATTATTCGAAATTTCACATTTTTTATAAAGATGAGTTTGAATTTTTTCATCCTCCTGACGACATGTTGAAATGTGATTTTTGAGAGCGTGTATCTCGAGGCGAAAGGAAATTTATACGGTTTCAAAAAAAGCGGATTGGAAGCTTGATTCTCGTACTTTTCGACGAAACGAAGTTTCTAAAATTTGGTTACTACATTTAGATTCTATTCAGGTTTTAAAATGACTCGATTTCGTTGAGGACACCCTGTATAATCTATTCTTTCACATATGTATGGAGTACAACTTGTGGAATGGCGTTGTAATCTTATCCCAAACGATCTAGCGTGAAATGTATTTTTATCTAACGCAATCATTTTATCACCCACACAAGTGTGAGAATAATTATCGACAAATAAATTAATGAGGCGGCTAAGGGTTCAGGAAATCTTGTCCGAGGTGTTTCCAATTTTAAGTATACCTATAGTTTATTTCTTATCGTGGGCGAAATAATTACGGCGACTCTTGAAACTGTCTAGTACTCCATCACGTACTCCATGTCATCTCGCCACGAGGCTATTTCCTGGATCTCCATTACCCATAAAACTCTTCAATCGAGGCTGAATCGAAATATACATATATACCGTTTTTTTTCATTTTTACCTCCGAAACTACATATTATTAGGCGTTATCATCGTAGCGAGACACGGAATATTGTTTTATAGCGTGAAACACACTTGAGATAACTCAGATTTGCAGCTTTACTATCCCCGGATTAGCGAGTGGTGATTGTATTCAATTGTGTTTGAAGATAAAAATTTTGTTTTTAACTTATAAACTTAGTAATCAACATCTTTTTCCTTGTAAAAATTCCTGCCCCGCATGGGCCATGAATCGATGAACGTATTTAGAGATACTTTTACACACGTATTACGTAAATATTTCGAATGTTGAATGAAAATTACTTGACGATTTACTTTGTAAATAATACACATAAGCCCATCGGTTCTGTATTGATCGACGTATTTAGCTTATCTTGTTTTACAAACAAGTTACAGAGATGTTTGAAAATAAAGGATAAGACTATCTTCATGCACGTGCTTCTCTCCGAGAAACGGATCTCTCTGTATAAGATATGATCATACTGGATCGAGTAGATCGATTCCGCATGAATATAGAAAACGAATTACCACGCAATAATCGAAGAATCTATCGAATAGATCAACTTACAGCTCTAATTTATTATTTCGATAAATTTGTATGAAATTTTTATGTAAATAATTTCCATGCAGTTGTTTTATTACAATCTTATACGAAATTACATAATAATGTTTCATAATTGCATGAACTCATTGTCCTGCTAAGAGAATAGTCTCAGACGCATCACACGGTTACCTTGTATTCGAAACAGACTCATTCTCTCGTGGAATATTTAAAAATTAGTCACGATATCGCGGAACGGATGGACATCCACGACAAATCTAAGCTCCTGATCTGATTCTCAGAATAAGCAAGTCTCAGACAGTCTCAGTGTATACCAAATACCCGGCCACCTCGAATTCACCGAACCGAAAGACTCGGACGTTCTTCAACATTCTAAATTATTCTGTTCGAATTTTCAACTAGAACACAATAATGATAATAATTGGGCCTGTCACAAATTATCTCTTTATCGTTGCTGAAACACGAATTTCGGTGACGAGTAACTTGAACAAGATACTACTCTTATTTCTTTTTACTATCACTTATTCAGCATAGGTTTAACTTGTCTCTGATCTGGGCCTGGTCTTTTCCTCATCGTTTCTCTACGATGCGATTTTGATTACCTAATATTGTCTACGCCCAGCCTACTATATATCTTTCTTTTACTCTGTATTGGAAATAATCAATAAATTATTGTTTACGTTCAAAACGGCCTCTCTTTCCGGCCATCGTGATGACGTCACTATTCGGGATAACAAATATTCACACCTCCAATCTCCTAGTCCTCGCTTTTTAATAGAAAATACCTTGGGTAATTCAAATATGGCGCTGAAATAGTGAATTCTGACGTCACGACCGATCAGTAAACGCGTTACTGCCTATACCTATGATCCGCATCTAATTAAAATGCCGAAGGATATGAGTCGGTATTCAAATTTGCTTAAAGAATTCGAGGTAAAGTTATTAAATATGAACCGTAGCTCCTTGTTGTGCAAATTAATGGGGGACGGAACCGAGTAGAGTAAAGGTGCAGTGAGATCATGTCTATGAAAGGCGCTTTTCAGCTTTACAAACTATTATCTTGTAATATGTCCCCATCGCTATGGACGGGACATGGACATGGACTCTGCAGTCTATTACTCTACAACTCTGAACAACAACCTTCGCTGCCACTTGTTGGTTGATGTCACGCACTAAAATGAAACACATGACACCGTAGGATATGTTCTATTCCAATTTCCTCGTAATAATAATCGAAGGAAATTATCAAAGAGACAGAGGCAGAGGCGTTACGATAACAGCCTGAGGCGGGATACTGATATCTTTTTTTCTCCACTGTACATCTATATCTGCATGCTCCAATAACTCAGCTGCTACTCGTAGTCACTGACCGATGCTGGATCATCCTGCTTGTATAAATTATTCATATCACGTATTATAGGTGTGCATAAATTTATATGGATACTAATATCACGACTGTATGATAATTATATCGTTTAAAGCTAGGCGCCAGTCATCCTTTCTGGTACCTGTTATAAATTTTTAGGAAAAATTGAATACATGGTCGTCATTTTTTCATATTAAATGTTTGTTCATAGAAAATTGCAATTTTTTTTTTTTTTTTATAAAAATGAAAGCAACCTTTTAATGGAAGGCTATCATTATTTTTTTTTCGATAAAAAATGTTATCATCATAAAAAGAAGGAATTCTCTGAAAATTTGCAAGAAAATTGTCAATTAGCTGCTTTTTGAATTTTTTCAAGGGTTTCTTTTCTTTTATTCCGTCTGAATGACTGTGCGAAATCCGGAGAGTAAGAAATAATGCCTGGTACATCAATGGCATTATTTCAGTTCAAGATTGTCCATTTATTTTGATATATTATTTCAAATATGTCCATACATGGTATAAACTTTGTATAAATATAGTGGAATGACTAGATATGTATATTTCGATTGTATTTACTTCTAATTGTAATACTTGGGTCTGAAATTCTCTAAGAATCTCAGATAGATTCGTTTTCCAGGCATTGCTTCGATATTTTTTTTAAATTCTTAGACCATTCAAATAATTATTCTGATCGAAGTTTTAACGTATATTCTTTCATTTTCAATTCATTGGACTTCCGTGTTTCAGAAAGTATTCGTAATCAAATTTATGAAATTCATAGAAAAACATTCTCGAAATCTGTTAACACATGATCTACAAATTCTCTCAGAATTACATGATTTCATACTAGGACTTCATTCTAGGATTCCTGATTCAGGTTTATCGAAATATTTCTCGATTATCAATACATACTTCTTAAATACTTAAATAAATAAATAAATAAAGACTTCTTCCAAAATTGAAAATAAGTTTGCTTCAAACTGAACGAGTTGTTATGAGATCGTCATGAAAAGCTTATATGCTAAATTTTTTTGTGACTTTCGCAGCATTTAGCGACCTGCGCTTTAATATTGTCTAAGAGTTGAAGTATACCCATATTACAATAAAAATTAATGGATTATTCCTCCGGCAAGTTAATTATCGTTAATGTTAACGAAGAATCGTCGCGATAAGATTGACTAAGCGAGTAAAATACCTCCAAGCTACTATCTAACAAAATTAAAACCCCCAAAACTCGATTCTGGCTCTCAAATATTATAAATTTTCGTGTTTTTTAAAACGTCTTTGACTTTCTTCTCCCCACTGGTCGCCGCACGCCATACTAGCTCCAAGTTGTCCTGCGTCGCATATTTCTCCCTCTGTAATTGTCCTATCACTTCTTCTTTCTGTCGAAGCAACTGCTTCAAACGTTGCACCTCGCGCTGATATTCTGACTTCATCTGATCGGCGCCTACTTCTTGATTTTTTATGTGCTTCTCAACCGTCGCCAACTGCTCCTTAGCTCCTGCTTGCACGCTCTGAAAATTTTAATCAAGATAATATCAACTTCCTGTTCCGGGAAGAAAACAGTAAGTATAGGTCTGGAAATGTTAAAATTTATTACTCAGGTGATGGATTTATGGATACCTTTATCTGGTGTTTCAGGTTTCCTATCTTGTGGACGATATTGTCTCCCAGAAATTGATAATTCTCATTCTCCTTTTCCCTCTCTTTGAGAACGAGCGATAATTCCTGATTTTCCTTGATAAGTTTTTCCTGTTCGGCAACCAATTCTTCGCAGTACCCAGTCGTCTTGTTCAATTGTCGCTTCAGCGAGTCACGAGATACTTGAATAGAGTACATAGAATTCTGCAGGTGCTCCAATTTGTGCTGTGTTCGTCTGGAAACAGAAATGTTCAAGAAATTAGAATTTTCAGTCTTCAAGGCTCAATTTTTCAATATTTTTTCCACTAAAAAGACCCACTTTAAGTTCTTTTCCAAGTTTTTAGACGCCGCTTTCAGCTGATCTCGTTCCGCGGTGGCTACAATCAGTTGTTTTTCATTCTCTGGTTGAGTTTCCTCCAGGTATTTGATCCTGTTGTTGAGTTTCTGCTTTTCCATTTCGTACTGGCTCTTAAGTTCCTCGAACAATCTCTTGCACTCTTCGACAGCGGCGGTGTGAACAGAAACTGGCATAGTTCTTTCGTTGTTGTGTTTCAATTTGTCGTAGGCTTCGTTGAGAATTTCATATTTCCCCTGAATGTTACTGAGCTCTGATTTACAAGCTAGAAAATCTTTGTGTATTCTCTCGTTATCGCGAGACATGGACTCAACCTTCTGCTCATAAACGGCGTGTATCTCTAAGAGCTTCTGTTTCTGCAGCGAAACCTGCTTCCCTAGAAGATCGTTCTGCTCTTTCACCAGCGCCGCGTCTTTCCCCATCTCTTCCATCTCCTCCGCCTTCCTCTTCAGCTGCGATAGAAAAATATGTGATTAAAAATCTAGAAGATTCATCAGTAAACCGAGATAAGTTGATGCGACACCTTAGAGGTCAAATCCTTGACTTCTTTCTGCAGCGTTTCGTTCTCATTTATCACGTCTTTACACCTCCCTCCAAACTCCTCGATTTCTATTCCGTATTTTCTGATCAGTTCGTCCTTTTCCGCAAGATTTTCTTGGTAAGCATCCAGCAGAGGACCGAGAGCGTGGATACTGACTCTGCCCCAAGATTCCAATACTTTATCATCGTCTACTTGGACGTCGACGCGAGTTTCGTTCCGGTTCGAGGCGCAGCGATCGTCTCGCCTCAGTCTGTCTTGATATCTTTCAATTTCGACGTTCAGCCGATAAACCAGATTTTTCAAGAGCCTCGAATCCTCCAAGAGCTGGAAATTCTCGGCCTGCAGCTTCTGGTTGAGGATGAGAAGATTGCTCTTCTCCTGATCCAATCCCTTCACAAACTCGGTCAGCTCTTCGTGATGTATGTGCAATTCTCTGTAGTCAGTTTCCCTCTGGTTCAAAAGCTCTCTGAGTTTCTCGTATTCCGCGTTAACGTCTTCCAGGACCGTCTCCATCCTCTGATTCTTATTACGCAGTTTATTTATCAGCGTCTCCTTGTCTTTGAGCTCCTTAGTCACCGTCGTACCTGTAGAAAAAGAATATCACACAATATTTGACGATATTTATAGAAGGATTTGAGTCGATGACATAGTCTCGATAAGAACTTGAATCTACTGACTTTGTTGAATGCCAGAATCTCCCGCTGACAGTTCAAGCTTCGACGTCAAAGTCTGATTCTCTTCCGTCAGTCTTTGTACCTCTCTCAGAAGATGACATTTGCTCCTGTTCCTAGAGGTCGGAGATGGTTCCTCTTCAGGATTCAACTCTTGTCCGTCGCTGGATAGCATTTTAGACTTGGAACCGCATCGAGGTCTGGATACATGCTTGTGACGATGTCGGGATCCGTGAACCGGCTCCAAATCGGAGACCAGATTCATCCCAGCTCTGTGCTTACTCCGCTTTGAGAAAAAATGAAGAAATTTCATTCGATCGGATTCAAAATTCAGCGCAAAAAAATAATGAATACTCATAAACTTAAACTATTTTTCAAAGATTCAGAAAGAATGATGAAAAAAAAAGAAAATTAACAGACCCTTAAAATACTTGAAATTTATATAATTTGAAAAACCTAACCTCACTTAACCTAAAAAATCGATTCGAAAATAGAGTCTTTGTATTATCTACGATGAAAAAGTTGATCAAACAAGACGAAACTTTTAATACATCGATAATAAAGAGCGTGAAATGATTATCAGAGGCCTACCTTTCGGCCCGAACGTTTTTCAGCGCTGCTGTCAAAGCTTGTGACAGGTGCTCCGTAAAAATACGACATGTTTCAGCTTCATGCGGAGAGTTTTATCGCGAATGACGGAACCTCGGTCTTTCGTTATCGGTGTCAAATCGTCGTGTGACTGATGCGAGTCATTATTGAGTCAGAAATATTGTTTCATTCTTCGAAACTTTGGTGTAGAACAAAGAGACCGTAGATTAGGTTATGGTTTGTTCGACGGTTTGTTTATGTGTCGAGCGTATCGATGACTCGAGCGTCGCGCACCTCGCGGGAGATTTCGAACTATCTTGGGGTTGACCTGTTTGATTTGAAATAATCTTTGTCACGTTTCAATATGCGATATTCATGCAAATAAACTATGAAATAAGCACGATGATACATTATTCATGATCGTTGTCTCGTTTTTGCTTCTCGGTACGAGTTTATTTTTAATTTATCCTCACCCAGTTAATTAATTGCACTTTTTATCGCGGTGCATCCGCTATTTATGCATTATGTAAAAGAATTATGTACATACACACTCATTCTACGAAGATAAAATTGAGTGTTATTTTGCAATATTGTATGTACAAGATTTCAATGTATGACCTCAGTGCTTGAAACTTGACTCCGTTATTTTTTTATCGAGATAATAAATGATGAAGAATAACCTAATTATTAATTAAACAACTCACCACGTGCTACATCTTTTTTTTTTCTGTGGAGACAAACACTCTAACTCGAACCTGAATTGATAACATGAATTCGTTGAACTCATATTTTTCGCTCGCACTGGATTTCAATATCTTCAATACCTTTGAAACGTTTAGATCAATAGAGTGTAGATTTGATGTCAAAATCGCATTTCGTAGCTTGGATTATCACCTTGAAAATGTGTCTTTCTTATGCCACTTGAAGCCTCTCTCATTTTTGACACATGAAATGGGCCATCCTGTATAATGTAATATACAGGGTGTCCGCTAACTGAGAGCGTCGATTTAGAAAAACTGTTTGGAAAGTAAAATAGGGACGAAAATATAATTTTTTATTCTAGCCAACTTCAGATCAACGATCGTCGTAAGGAATTCAGCCTGTATAATATCCCATACGATAGCAGCTCACAATCAGACTCAGTTGGCATTGAACCTTTCGATTGTTTGTGCTATTAAACCTTGCGATAATATTTGTGTAAAACAATAATGATATCAAAAACTTATCATACACGGTTGGAAATAAAATGTCAGAGCAGGTCCACCCAAAATTTTATGTTAATTTTGACACTTTTTATTGTTCAAGTGAACAAAAAAAATGTCAAAACAACACATTGGATGTTAAAATGGTATGGATTTGTGTTATATCGACTAAAAAATGTGTAAATATAACACAAATGTAGAGTGGACCTGCTGGGACATTTTTTCTAGTCAAATTTTTCCAACAGTGTAGGATAAGGGAGATAATTGAACATAATATGTAAATGTGGTTCAATGATTGCATGGACGTGGATTCAGAAATTGCCAATCATTTTTGTTTCTGATTTGAAATTTACGGTATAATAAGGTCAGCAATGCTTATGACATCATGGTTGTATTACGGAATCACAAAATAGATTATTGCAGGGGAGGCCAACAGGGACTCCCAGAGCCAAATTCACTCCCGCCAGGTATACGTGCGCTCCTAAGCTTGTTACCCGTTCACTTAGAAAGGATTAATACCTGACCACCTGGGACTACCTGGACTGAACGGGGGGTCGCATAGAACAATGGGTTCTTAGAATAATTTACCTGGTCAGATATAAACATTTCGTTGTGTAATTGTAATAACTTCGCTAGTTTTAGATTCGCATTAAAAACCATGGAAATATTTCTTGAAAACTATGCGTCAGACAATTATTTTAAATAAAAGTTGAATTAGTGATTAAATTTCACATGGCTATACGTTTTCTAATGTGAATACCGTTTTTCGAATGTTATGTATAATTGCAAAACCAGCCCTTCTCAGCGCTAAAAACAATCGGCTCTTTTTAGAGCCACCAATATTTTGTCATAAGAACGTATCGCCAGCTAGCCAAGACGTGTCCCATATTCCTATGCCCAATTGCTCATGCCTATTGTCCGTTATAATAGGATCGACAGACCTTTCCTCAACCCAGGTAACAAGCTTACCTGACCCGCCCAATTATGTACTCCGGCTTCCGGGCTTTGAGCTCCCAAAATGGCGCGTGTTGGACACCCTGGTTATAAACAGTGTTGTAAAGTACCTAGGTACAAGTACCTTTTTTGTACCTAGGTACAAATTTCAGTACCTATACCTGTACCTAGGTACTTTTCCAGATAAGTACCTTGTACCTGTACCTAGTAACTCTTTAGGAGTACCTGTACCTATTTTTCAGGTACAATTCAAGGTACTTTACTCATGTGAAAACACTGTGAACATGTTCGTCCATTTTCGGTGCGCCAGCAATGACGGCGACTAATTTCATGCGCCCAGCACCACCTATTGGAATTCAGTTTTTTTTTTTAAACAAAGAGGGTTGAAACCCATCAAAATAGACTAAATTTGGGGGGCCTTATCGGTTTTCGGTTTTTGAAAAACCCCCGGATAACAAAATGGCAGTCGTTTTGAACAAAAAACCATTTTTTCATTTTCCTTTGCTTCAACGGCGGGAAAACATATTTTCAAATCAATTGTTCACAAAAAAAATGCTGCGTTATTTGGCCTCGAAAATTTAATTTCCTTCAAAATGAGTACAGATACATGTCAATCGATTCATCCGTTGAAGCTGTGGGGCGCCCCGCGTGAACCGGAACCCACAGTGTAGTTGACAGGAGCTGGAGCCGCCTTTTTAGATTTTTTCTTATGTACAAAATTGGAATTTATTCTTCTCTAATAAATGAATGAAATAGGTGAAACTCTACCTCAAAAATGGTTCATTTCATGTTAAAAGATAATGTCCGAACTTTGTGCATTTTCCATCCCTTTGAACGGTAACCTCCCCTTAATATGAAATAACCTGTTTGTCTGGTCTATAATTGTGTCCATATTTTTCAGATTGCTCTCGTACTTCCCATAAAAGAAGTACCTAAGTACCTAAACATAGGTACATCTTGAGTACCTGTACCTGTACCTCTAAGTACTTTTTTCTGCAAGTACCTGTACCTGTACCTAGGTACTAAAAATTAAGTACCTTTTACAACACTGGTTATAAAGATAAATCTACAGATCTTGCATGTAACGCAAGCAGCTGATGCATTGAAAATGTCCTTCGTTATCTTAGTTTTCGTGCATTTTTTCATCGGAATCTCTGAATTTACATGCTGCGCTATTATTATTGCCATCTATGATTACACTACGAATCCTCATTTGCACCGTGAAATCTACATTACCGAAATGTCCCTCGTTCTATTGTTTTTGTTCATTTGTTTATTTATAAACTTTTTTTCACGCAGCGGTTAATTAACATGCTGCGCTATTACTATTGCCATCTATGATTTAAGAATCATTATGTGCACAGTGAAATCTACATCACCTAAATGTCCCTCGTTCTATTGTTTTTGTTCTTTTATTATTTATTTCTTCAACTTTTCATTACGCACTTCCGTTGCATTGCTTCCGTTGCATCGTTTCCGTTGCATCGCTTCCGTTGCATCATTTCAAGATTTGATCCCACAGACCTCACTACTGACCCGAAAACGGAAGCATTTTCAATGCTAAATGCTGCTAATAGCCGCCGATCATTTAAGCTCTTGGCATATAAGTTTTTAGAGGCTACTGATTACGTTATCATATAATTTGACAATATTGGCAGGTACTATAATCGTGTGTAACAAAAGTTTGGTGGTATTTTCTTGAGCATACTATCAACTAGGCCTTTTAAGTATTCTGAAGCTGGTTTCTCTGAGCTTGAGTAAAAATACTGATAATTATGATTGATAAAACAAAAAATACTGTTCTGTAGGTGTTTTTCATGGAATTGAAAGCCATCGTTTAACTTTCACACATGATTTTTTGACACAAATTCTAAATCCTAATCTCAAACCGTCGTATAAACTTTGTTTCTGGTAAAACTAATTACGTATATCGTACAAAAGATGACAAATAGACTCTCTTAAATATAATATAAGTTTTTATATAAACCTCTGTCGCATCTATAAAATATTATAAGTATTATTACAATTACGTGGTCGTGCATTGAAAATAAAACGACAAATACTTATGGAATGCCATAAAATACTCATGAAATACCCATGGAATACTCATGAAATGCCTATGAAATGGTTGTGAAATGTGGAATGCTTGGGACACCACATTTTGAAGTGGTTACCCTCTCGGATAAGCATCTACTCGTTTTTAAGGTACGACCAAAATCATTGTTGTTGTTGATCGGTCTCGCCCGGAGTGAACGCAAGTTCAGACTCACGTATAAACTGAATACGGGTTATTATCCATCTCAACTCGACCAATGATTTTCCGTTACCATTTTTGAATCGCTTTACGCTTTCCTCTATAATTCTTTGATGTTATGACAACACTCCTGAATTTTGTCAGATTTTTTCGACTAACCGTTAATTTTTGTATGGTTATTCTACCCTATAGAAAATTGGATTTTTTCCTCAATCTAAAAAAATTCGAAAAAATCCCATTTATCATTCCGATCATTTTGGCACCCGTCTAATGATGGGCAAACAAAACGCCATGCTGTGACGTTATGAAAATTCTCCAAACATCACCAAAAATTCCAGAATTGACGTCAGATTTTATGGTAATTTTTGGAGCATTTTCGTAACGTTGCAACATTGCGTTTCATTTGTTCAAAATGTTTGAAACGCTAAGAAAAGATAGAGGAAAAATTCCGTACTGACCGGATGTAACCGGACTATCCTGGCCTAGTTATCGGGGTTTACGTGACTTTTAGTCAGTTAAAAAGGGGTACTAATATTACTAAAAGAATATAATAGTCTCAGGTTTTTATGAGAACTGTTTAAAAAAATCACGATGAACACGTAAAATGAAAAATTAATTTCGAAAACGATAACACTAAAGTGCGAACGTGAGAAAATAAAAACATTTTTTATCGACGTTGGAATTGTCGATGCCAGACTTGCGGAGATTACTTCGTATTGCTTTGTGTACACGGAACTGACTTATCGTCTTGAATCGCCCTGTTGGTGGGGATATTTCGAGGTGCTACTTGTGCCGTCGCACAGTACTATAAATTGACCGGGAAATGAGTAGGGAAGTTAGCTCGAGTCGTCCACCGTTCAGTTTCGCAGCTCCATAAACCGTAACTTTGAACGTTATTTTTCAAGTAAGTATATCGCTCGATATATCGACGCATCGTCGTCTCATGCTAAAATGCTGTCAATGAAATAACGCCCGTATTATGGAAGTCTGTTTCTATTTAGACGAAGACGCAGCAGCAATGGCAAAATTAATTCTTGCAGTAATCTATACTGTTCTGTTAGTCCTTCTGGCCGGCGCCGGTGAAACATGCAGCATCTTCTTCCCTTCGAATGCGCTGGTAAATATTTGAAATTTTATATCTTCTGACACTCAAATGCAAACAAGTACGGTGCACGACATTCCAACGGGAAAAACTCATCGGGGTGTAAAAATGTTTCATTTTTGTCTAAATTCAGACCCCAACAAATCGAGGTCATTGTCTGAGTCTAATACCTTGATTATAATCAACAATTCATCCTTAATTCCCTAACGCAATCAACTTGTTTAGGGTGAGTGGGGTCCCCTGTGACATGGGGCACCCTGTTCCACTACGTATATCCAGATTTCCGCTTCTGGCAGAAATTTCTCACTATTTACCTATCATGTCTGGTCTGAAATGTGTCAGTTCTACCCTATTTTCGTACAGTGGCAGGTGACAGACGAATTATATACCCCATGCATGGGGCACCTTGTGCCATTTTCACTATCTTGGAATTCGGTAATTTTTTATTATTGCAGCAAAAGTTACCTGTTAATTGACTTTGATTTACGTACTCGAATATTCAAGTCATAAAATGGATACCGAGATAAGCTGAGTTAAGTAGATAAACAAGGTGATATTCTAGATGAGAAAAATGTGTCACAGGGGACCAGGGCCGGCAACTTTCATGGGGAGGGTGTGGAGGAACTCCACACCCTCATCTTGGACCGTGTGGAAATTCCACACCCTCAGAGTCGTCTCACACACTTTTTTCAGATGTATTCCTTGCCATTTGTCTATGCACAAAATAATTAACTCTACGCGCCGACAAAAATTTGAATGAATTTACTTCCAAACACAAGACTCGTCGCTGTGCTTTTCAACTGGGTAACGATGAATAAACGAAATAAAAATCTGGAATTATTGCTGAAATCCCCCCACCAACTTCACACCCTCAGCGAGCACAAGTTGCCGGCCCTGCAGGGGACCCAACTCTACCCTACGGTATCATGCACAACGTGTTCGAAAAAATCATTCAATTCCTTTTCTCATGAAACCAGAAAGTTTTTCTCTGAGTCGTCTATTTTGAGTAATGCCTTCACGCCGTGTATAATTTTTTTTCAAGTCAATCATTGTCTTTTTCTCTAGTGTCTGTCGTTTTTCTTTTTCGTTCCCTGTTCTTCAGTTTTATTGCATTTGTACACACTTAACAATGAATTAATATTCTACACAGGATTATTTTCCACGGCGATATTGTTCACGGGCTTCGTTTTGCACAGCTTTATACTGAGACATATTCGTAGACAAAATATGATTTTGTGCGAAACCACAAAACTAGGTGGTGGATGACATCGATTATAGATATATAGATTCGTTCGTCGTTGGGACAGCCATTGAGGATTAGAATGATAAAGGACAGCCAATCATACAACGTGCATGACTCTTATCGTTAGTAACGACACAGATGGTGTACATTTTTGATTCGGGTCATTCAGTGAGATTCTGGTTTTGTAACAACTAAAAAGTTAACATATTGCAAGAAGCAGAAGGGAATGTTCCATCGATCGTGTACGACAATAATTCCGTGCACAGTAACGCTGTGTGAATAACAAACTTGCGTTAAATGATGCCACGTGCACCATTATGCCGTGTATGATAATGTTGTGTGGTAAAGTAGAATATTTTCTGAAGCTAATTCAATTGAGGCGAATGTATACCCTCTCCAGGGGTTTTTGGTTGGATCGGGACAAATTGTGTGAAGCTCAGAAGAAACCGTAGCTATGACCATGTTACCGATTAATCAACAGTAGTTTCACGATTATCTTCATTACGATTTCAGTGTTGGGACAGCGCCGACTGCTGCGGGCCATACCGGTGCCGCAAGGGGCGCTGTATGCATTGAAGGTGGTTTCAGAACATCTATTTTTTATAAGGTTTATTCTAACACATGTACATTGAGGAATGAATGTGGAGAAGCTCGGAGGAAATAAACAACGAGCAGTTGTTTGATTCAATCATTCAAAAAAAGGATTGGTGAAGTGATAGACGTTTCTTTACAATAAATGATAAAACCTTATTTATTGTGATTTATTTTAACTGATAAGATCTTCCTTGGATTACTTTTATAAAAAGTTAAGTCTTTGAATAATTTAATCTACCTTCTTCGAGAAAACCGAAGAAGAGGTTTTCGGCAACTGTGACTCATCAACAGGAACAGACTTCCCGGTGTTTCAGAGTCCGAAAACTTTTATGTCAGTTAAATTCTACATAACAGAGAAGCTAAATCTAATTCATCCAAATTCAATGAATCAATAAATTATATCAAATTCTAAACAAAAAATCTACAGGTTTCACCCGTGGGGCAAGACTCTTAGGCATTGAAAATGTTTTTTAAATCACTATATGCTCGGCTGTCACTAGCCTAGGGAGTTTTAGGTTCAAATCCCTAGCGTTCACTGTTCACGAAAAATTACGGTATGTTTTTTTTTCAAACAAACGCTTTAATTGTTCCGAATTTTTCAAAATAATAATAATCATTTGTTAAACATTTTTACATTTTATCCATATCATTTTTTAGAATTATTAATACTCATTTGTTCTTTTAGTTCTCGAAGTACTAGGATTCATTCCATCCATCGCGGTATAATTGTCAGTTTGCGACGTACTCGATGACATTTCGACCATGATCACGGTATAACTAACCATAATCCACATTCGGTTCTCTTGTTTATATTGAAACAAGAAACTTTCATACTTCCCATGCCCACCATATTCATCCACTCCGCGACTGCAACAATTAAAACGTTACATCCACGATTTGTCTCATTTTCAATGCTTTTCAATGCTAATATATCAAATTTTATTAGATTTGATTCAACTGTGAAGTGAGGAGTAAACCCCATCACACCCACGAGCGGCTAATGACATGTTGACTTTTCGTATGAAAATGTGATCGAATATTAAAATAAAATGTTAACAGACGCACTTCAATATTGTGTAATTATTGGATCCCGAACACGAATGATTATGTAACACATTTTTTTGAAAATTTCGCAACACGTTTACCACAAATTTACTTCTTTTGAAGAAATGACTTCGGGTGTTTAGTGTCGGCGAAAGACTGCGTTGTGATTCGATTCAAGTTCCATGAAAAACGTTGGAGATTTTCCGATTAATAACCAAAAATCGAAAAAGCATTCCGAGTTATAACAGCTTCCCCTGATTAGAAGAAATTATCGTTCAAGAATTGGGATGTTCACCAAAAAATGCAGAAATTCGGATCTTCTTTAGGTTCGTTATCCTTTGGTCATACTCGGAAGATCAT